>JAVJIF010017111.1:0-118034 GCA_038442645.1 Agave tequilana
ATTAATTAATCTCTCTTCTGGATTGCCCCGAGGACGTAGGCATTGAGGCCGACCTCGTTACATTGTTTGTTGCGCATGTTCTTCTTCTGGTGATTGTTTTGTACTGGTTGTGATTGTTCTCTGTGTTTGGGAGATTAAGGAGATCCTCATCAGGTTGTTGTCGTAGCACAACATGTGTGTGTGTGTATGTATATATCTATATATAAATTTGTATATGTATACACACACATACACCATATCCACGTATACATACCTAATATTCATACACTTTTATTTGAAATTATCCAAAGTTTATTTCACTTCAAATTTCTCCCACAAAATTTCTAAAATTCTATTTTACACAAAACAGTTCATCATCGTCTCAAAAAATTTTGCTGATCTCATTAATTAAGTATTAGAATATTAAATCAGAATTTTAATGATCGGGTGTTACATGGGTGTCGCCGGCGGGGCTGACCGCGGCCTGGCTGGGCTGATCGCGGCCCCCATGGCCTTGGCGAGCTTGGCTGCCTCCCTCTCCTCTTTTGGTCTCACTTGAAGGAAGAGAAAGGAGGGAAGTAAGGAGGAAGGAAGAGGAAGAGAAAGAAGATTTGGGATCTCAGAAAGAAGAAAAAGATGGAGCTTAGGGTTCTTACCATGAGAAGTTTGAGAAATGAAAAAGAGAATGGTAAATGAAAAATTTGGCTGAAGTTAGAGATCCCATTTCAGGTATAATTACGTTTGCCACAGCTTCATTCTCTCCAAGTGGCTTTGCACAAATCAAGGGGCATCCTAGCCTTGATCAAACCTCTCTCATGCTCACCTACCCCTTCCACTAACTTACGCTTTAATTAATTAAATGAGTATGATTAGTGGAGTATGTATATTCCATGTATGAAACTCTTGTGCACTGAATATGTGTAACATTATCCATACATGGTTACCAATTGCATTATTATTATTATTATTTATATCCATTACTTAAATACAATCATTGATATATATATACCTATCACTTATTTATAAATTCATTTACATCAAAATTACCACTCAATCATCAAAAAAATTAATCATATGGATAATTGAATAAATTATCATAGTATAAATTAAACTTTGCATTCTGCAACACTAATTCATGATTTAAGTAATCTGAACATTATATTATCAGTTCTAATTATCTGGTATTATCTCATAACTGAAGATTAAAATACTTTTTAGGATTAAAAAATATGGATGTTACAACCACCCTTACTTAGCGCTAATCGTTTGCATGTATTGTTCTGTTGTATTTTCTCTTTAATAGAACTGGATTTATTCTGATCTTCCCCTCTAAGTATTTTCTCTTTAATAGAACTGGATTTATTTCCGGTCTTCCCCTCGAAGAGCATCTCCAAGGGTTCCCTTAGGGTGGAGGAGGTTAGGGATCACTAAAGGGTTAGTCTCTAATGATACTCCCTTAAACGTCCCCTCCACTCTTTGTTTTAATATTTTTATTTGTTGAATGAATTTTTCATTTATTTAATAATTTGTAATAAGGAAATTTAATTAAATATTTGTTGTATCAATTAATTATTAAATATTGAATTCTATTAATTTTAAAATTAAAAATTTCATACATTAATCTAGTATTTAATAATATTAAATATTAAAATAATTTATGTATTACTTTATATATTAATTAAATATTATTCAATTTAAATTCGTATATCAAATATTATTTAACCATTAAGGGACATTTTTAGGGGCATTTTTATCTCCTCAAATTAAGGGACATTTGTCGGAGTTGATTTGGGAGGGAGCTCTTGGAGAACACACTCTCCAATGTCCCTTAATTTGTTGAAGGGTTCCGAAATTTCCAGCCCCTTGGAAATGATTTAAAAAGAGAGAGAGAATGAACAAATAAAACTCGCTGTGTAAACATAATTTTTTCTATGCGGTCGTTTCATGTACTGTTGTTACTACAGCGTTCAACGCATGTAACATCAACCATTCGACGTGCGCGTGCGGGCGTTGGTGCCCGCGACTGGCGAGGGATTGGGATCGCCGATCCAAGAATAATATGAAAAGAGATTTACTTGTCTTATATCCAAAAATAATATTTTTCTAGTACTATTTTTTTTATTATATTTTTTGAATTATCGAAACCTGCGATGGCAGCGATAAAACCAGCGCTCCCTGTCGCTCGCTACTCTCTCTCTACTTTCTCTCTCTATTTTCTTTCTCTAATCATCTGTACGGAGTTCTGGTCAGGCGGCAGCGCCAACGCCAACGCCGACCGCTGAAGCTTGGCTAGCCTAGAGAGATAAAGTATAGTAGGCTCTAGAGAGAGAAAAAAGTGGCAACCCCCAATAGAGAAAAGCATTAATTTTTTCCTTTATTTTTTTTTCTATTTTGTTCTCTTATTTATTTTCTTATTTTTTTGCTTATTATTTTTGTGAACACACAAATATGTTGTCACATTAGCTAACAGGGGAGTGTGTGCTTACATCCCTTTCGTCCTTGTCGGGGGTTTGTTTTTATGTGACAGGGGTGGGGGGAGGAAGAGAGAGTGAGAGAGTTCATGTGGATTTGATAGGAGAATGAGGGGCAGCAGCAGCAACAGCTGCAGCAATGGAAACAGGAATCAGCAAGGTGAAGAATATAAAACTAAAACTTTGTTGTTGAATTGTTCTATTTTATAAGTTTGAGTTGGTCGTTCAAGGTTGCAGTTTTTGATTATTTTTTATTTCCTTTTGGGATCAGCACTTTTTTTGGTTTGTTTATTTTTCTTCCTTTTTTTTTGGGTTGTTTGTTGGGGGCTTGAGGGGGACTGAGGTTGTTATTTTGGGTCTAGATGCATGTGGATTTTGTTTAATTCTTGCCATCTTCACATGATTTTTTGATAAAGTGAGATTTCCTCTCTGCATGCTGTCTATGTTCTGATCTTGGTGGTTTTTACCACCCATTTGTTGATTTTTTGGGTTGTGTTTTGATTGTTTTAGCTACACCCCTTTTTGGGGTTTTCTGTTTTCTTTTATGTAGTTTGAGGAATGCATCAAATTGGATGAAAGTGAAGTTACTACTGCCATCTTCTTCTGTGTTGCTCATGCTTTTGATCTTGCTATTTTTTTGTGTTAACAATCCATTTACTGATTTTGTTTGGTTGAAATTGGTTGTTTTGGTGTTTCTTTCTCTTTTGGGTGTTCTATTTTATTTACTTATTTTGCATCAAATTGAAGTCTCTAAATAAGGGTTTGTTTTTGCCCCCACTGAAGAGATTTAGTTTTTGTTGGGAATGCTTTTGTAGAAATATATCCATTTGTTGATACTTTAGGTCAAATTTAAGTCAATTTCTGGTAGCAGATGGAAGTGACTATGTCTACAATGAGCTATGGCGAGCGTGCGCAGGTCCCCTTGTCACAATTCCTTCTGCTGGGGAGAAGGTTTTCTACTTCCCCCAAGGTCACATGGAACAGGTATTTTGGCCCTTCATTGAATTGCTTTCTGATTCAAACAAAAATCTTCAAGAAAATATGTTTGTTATTATGTAGTTGGAGCTTCTAACAATCTTTATTCTCATTTAGATTGATGTTCAGACAAGTCGTGATGGCGATAGGAAAATGCCCAACTATGATTTACCTTCGAAGATATTATGTAGAGTTGTAAATGTTGAGTTGAAGGTCTGTCTATCTTTCATTTCCATATTTGTAATTTGCTATTTTGTTTGTTTTTTCCATTATCAGAGTATGGGCAACATTTGTACTGCTTTTATTTTTTGGTGTGTCTTTGCTTTTGCATGACATTTTCCAGTTAGAAAGAGACACCGATGAGGTCTTCGCGCAAATGTCTTTGCTTCCTGAATCCAAGGTTGGAGACTAGTCTCTGCAAGTGTCTTGATTAATTCACATAAAGATGTCATATTTTGATGGAACATCAATTTGAGATTAGTTTCTGGTTTAATTCCTTTTTTTTTTTTGTTTGGTCCCAAAGCAGGAGGACGGTAATTCTGAAAAGGAGACCGAGCAGGCTTCAGCTCCTAGGCAATCCATAGTTTCGTTCTGTAAAATCCTCACAGCCTCTGACACTAGCACCCATGGTGGCTTCTCAGTTTTAAAGCGACATGCGGATGAATGCCTTCCTCCGCTGGTTAGCTTCCTTGTGATCTTTGAATTTTGTTAATAGAAATCCTGAGTATGGTAGTCAATAGTAGTTCAGACAGCAAAGTTAGAGAAGCTAATATGTTACCCTCATTTATATTGTTTCAGTTTCTAATCACATTGTGCTGAAGTAACGAGGAATTTTCTCCTTTTGACTCGTCCATTTTAGTTAAAAACCCTTTCAATGCATTTGATTGTGACTAATCATACAACTTTATCTTCATCTTAATGCAGGATATGAGACAGAATCCCCCGCACAGGAGTTGGTGACAAAGGATCTGCATGGGGTAGAGTGGATTTTCCGCCATATTTATCGGGGTATGTTTGTTACAGAAAGAAGGAAATAAAGTCCCAGAAGAAGGTTAAATTAGAATGAGAGTGCTTTACATCCATTGTTCTGTTTGACTTTAGGGAATTGTTACAATTAGCATGTTAATAGGTTCTATCAAAATACATAAAACTTGTTATCTTCAGGTTAAAGGTAATGATGCTCATCTAAAACTATGTACATTTCTTTAAGTTGAAGTTGAAGTTTATTCTATTGTTGGCACATCATGATTGTCATGTACAATCCAACTATTAACATCTAGCCGTTAATATTAATAGGTAAGCATTGAATCACCAAGTTAAGTATTTCCTTTTCTGGTAAGAACTCCAAATGACTCTTCTTGTTTTCTCAACCTTAGTTTATATACCTGTGACTATCACGTGTGCTTTGAAATAAACCTCAATTCTCAATCAGAACAAATAAATGTGTATATAGGCACCATAATCTCTAAAAAATGTTCAACTATTTCTATATCCTCCCATCCTCCCATGACAGAGTTTGAGGGGATGAGAACCAACTTGTCTTAAAGTTTGCAGATTGCTCTTTATGGCATTATATGATTCATTTGCTGAAACAGATAATACAGATTGATGTGTTCACAATAGACCGCTGCACACACAACAACAAGAAAAAAGGGAAAAAAGGGTCTTGTGCAGATGATTCGAAGAATTAGATAACTGGTTCTCTTTGTGGTGTTGTTTTATTTACTGATATCCATTGTAATTGAAGATTAAATTTTTTGTTGCAATCAGCGGAAGAATTCATAAATTTTACATGTGTCTTGCATACATTTTTTTTCTTTTCTAGTTTTCAATGTTTTATCTGATACCTTCCTGTTGCTCATTAGGGCAACCAAAAAGGCACTTGCTTACAACTGGCTGGAGTTCATTTGTGAGCTCAAAGAAACTTGTCGCTGGGGATGCTTTCATTTTGCTCAGGTCGGCTCATTCATCTACCTTATAATGTTCCATAATAAGCTTTCAAATAAATATCTTGTTGGTCTTCAACTTGACTTATGGAAGTTTGCCCGAGAAAGCAATTTACAAGTGTTTAGTCAGTGTTCGGTTGGGCTAGTTCATTGACAACAACATATCTAAGCTATATGTTTGTGATCCTTTTTATGGTAAGCAAAAGCTTTATAATGGCATTTATTCATTGTGCAGAGGTGAAAACGGGGAACTTCGTGTTGGAGTTCGTCGTGCAATGAAGCCACAAAACATCGCATCTGCATCGGTCATCTCAGCAGTGAGCATGCAGATTGGTGTCCTTGCATCTGCGAGTCATGCTCTTACCACAGGGACCATGTTCAGTGTGTATTATCGGCCTAGGTAAAGATTTTCTTGATTTATAACACGTCTGGAATGCTTATAGTGATTGATAAAATTTCCCAGTAAAGTTGTGAGGTATCTTGGAGTTATTGCATCTCAACTCATATTTTTGTCTGTAGTTTTTTTTTATTCCATCCCTACTCTAAAAGCAAAAGATATCTAAATAGAACAAATTCCCATTTTTATATACATTTTCATCTATAGTTTTAGTATTTGAATTTATTTCTGAAGTGAAAAACTTTTATTTGACCAGGACAAGTCCTTCAGAATTTATAGTTTTCTTATAATAAATATATGGAATCCATAAAGATGAAATATTCAGTTAGCACGAGATTCCGAATGAGGTTTGAAGGAGAAGATGGTCAGGAAGAAAGTACAATAACTTGTGATATTTATATGGATCCCGAATATTTGTATTTCTTATTACTTTTTCTTGGGGGTAAAACTTGTTACTTTAAATCTGTGCACCTATGGCTCTCTGTTTTTATGCTTTCTTGGGGTAAAACTTGCCATGCAGATCTGCAGGTGTTGTCACTCATGTGGAAGATGCTGAATCAGCAACATGGCCTGATTCAAAATGGAAGTGTCTCAAGGTGAGTAAGCTTAAAGCCTCCCCATTTTTTGTAACTCAAGATGTCTGTTGAAGCTAACAAGTAACAACCGTCGCTTCATGTTAACAATCATCCGCTTTCATTGTACTTAGATTGTCTTGCACATGTAAATAGGTGTTTTTTTCCTTTGTAGATTTTGTAGACATTTCCCTAGTTGAACTATCTGTAACGGTCCCAGTATCTAATTAGAGTATTAGGCTAACAAACCAAATTTCTTGCAAATTTTGACAGCACCTCCCCTAAATATATGGGTTAAGCCATGCTACAACAACAACAATATTGGCCCACAATGGCCTAAACATCACCAACATCATATTTGGCGTACTTGGCCTACTTATCAATATAAAAGGAATTCATCATCACATTTCTTCACATTCACTAATTATGTTCCATGATGAGTCACGACATTCATCCCAACAATACATACATCAACCATGGCAAGGTCTAGTTCCCTTCATCATCGCTACCAAGTTTACATATCAAGTTCTTGTGTCAAATGGCCACACACAGGGCTTAGATTTTAGTAATAACATCCAAAATTACTTACACATAGATCAAGTTCTCATATACATACAATAAGTACTACAAAAGTAAACAAAATTACAAGAAGAGACGATTGACCACAAGTAAAGCATGGGAGAGTCGATCAATCCATTATTTTAAGATTTCATAGTCTAAATCGGCCTCTTACCTCTGTCCGAACCTGAAATTGTAAAAAAAAATGGAATGAGCTTAACAGCTCAGTGAGTAAACAAATCAAGGAAATTTGCTAATTCAATTCCTTATATCAATAGGTTTTAAGTTGACACCAGTAGTTATTAAAGGATTTCCCGTCTTACTCCCACATACATCTAGGATTTAAGATAGATGTCTCAACTACCATGAATTTTATTTAGGCTTACATACTTCTTTATTTAGGGTTAGTCATCGTTACATTCAACACGAAATAGAGACAAATTACAGTTGTCATCGTCTTCCCCCTCCTGCCGGATTCTTGCTCGGCCCCTTCCTCCGGGTAATATATATATATATAATACATATATAATAATACATGCATATACATAGGGTCTGTTTGGTTGTCGTAACTGGCCGTAATTCGTAGTTGTAATTGGTAAAGTCTTTTACAATTGTAAATGAGTTACATGTATGTAAATTTTACGGTGTTTGTTTGGTAATATAAAATTGTAAAGTGGGAAAGTGTATTGTACTTTACGGTGTTTGGTTGTCGTAATGTATAAGTCGTAAGTGAAAAAGTTGACCACAAAATTAACTATTTGGTGATTTTAAAAGTTTTAATACTGCAAATAAATATTAAAAAAGTTAAATATTAAAAAAATTTAATATTAATATCCAAAAATATTAAAAAATTTGTATGACCACTAAATATAACTGTAACTGGGCTGTAAGTGAGCGGTAACTGGGTTGCAAGTGAGTGTTAGTTGAGTTACGTAAGTCTTTACGAATTACGGTCCAAACACGCCGTAGTTGTAACTGGGTAGTAAGTCATTTACGAATTACGGAGTTTTACGCGAAACAAAGGGCCCCGTAATGTGGTTGTCACCGTCTTCCCATTCCTACCGGTTCTCGCTCGGCCCCTTCCTCCAAGTAATATATAATACGTACATATATATTTATAACACAGTTGTCTCCGTCTTCCCCTTCCTACCGGATTCTCGCTCGGCCCATTCCTCCTTATGATTACATATGTATAATAGTAAACCTCCGCCTCCCCCTCCTGCCGACTCCAGCCAATCCCTTCCTCCGGAAAACAACATAACACGCATGGTAGAATTTTCATACACATGTACACATGGTATTTATATCGTATGCAATAACAAAGTACTTTTATATCGGCTACTTGCATGTATCTACACATGTACTATTCCTTATGATATGCAAAAGCCACGTTATATAGGATTAACATAAATCTAGATAGGATTATTATCATATCAAGAGTTAACATAAATCTAGATAGGTTGGATCTAGAATATAATATATATGACTATGCATCACCTCAAGTTTGTCGATGTAGTGCCGTATTTAGAATTCCACACACATACATATTGATTTTATTTCATAATCATGAGGACCAACATAACTTGATCAAAACAAGATCTCTCCTAAAAGACCCATGACTCTAGCATGTACAATGCAAGAATAACATCAATTCCATATTACTAACGGCTTCGAATATTTACTCGGTCTACGTATGAATCCTTTCTAATTCCAAACGGCGGCCTCATGTTCCATTTGTTTGATTTAACGATACTATAATTTCACTTGTTATTCTCTAGTTTACTCACCTTGCTTCCGACGAGTGCCCCGGTGATGAGATCCGCCTATTTCACCCACCGAATCGTTATCCTAATCAAGGATAGGTCTAAATTCAGTTATAATACTCAAACACAACCTAATCCAACAATTTCAAGGTTTACCTTAGATTAAATTCTGTTTTTCTTGATCTCTTGTTCGAAGAAGTTCGGATCCGACTGCGCGAACTCCCCCGACTCCTCCCCGACCTCCGTCCCGAACCCCTCCCTCCCTTCCCCCGACGCGTACACCTGCAGCACGCACGCAGCGCGCTCGCGCGCGCTCGCCCGCGCGCGCCTGCCGCGCACCACGCCGCGCGCGCGGCCTTTCCTCTTCTGCCGCGCCCCGTGCGCGGCCCTTCCTCTTCTGCCGCGCCTGTGGGCGCGGCTGCCTTGATGGGCGTGCCGTCGAGCTCGCCGCCCAGCTGGGTGGGCGTTGCTCTAGGATTAGGGAGAGGATGGAGAGGATGTTAGAGATGGGGAGGGAGAAGAAAGGAATGGAGAAAATAAAGAGGAAATTACCTGGGTACAAGATCCAAGGAGATGTAGGTTGTTCTGGTTTACTGAAGAGAAGGGGAAAAATGGAAAGGGTTTCTTTCTCTTTTTACCTATTTTTGTTTTATATTTTATTGTTATGTTATTATTATATTTAGGTTCTGGTTCCAAGGTACACACAATAATGCCACCACACCACATCTCTTCCCAGGTCTTCTATTAAAACTCCACCTCACCCCACCCCTCCCATTTCTCTCCAGCGAATGCCAAACTTTTTTTTTTATATAAGTTATGGGAAATTAAAAGTGTATGTATAAATATGATGGGATTTGGATTACTTAGTGTAGAAAATTGTAATAGGAATCTAATTCAACAAAACATATGTACCGCATACCATGTATTCTCGCTGTATTTCTCCAAATTAAGATTTTTAATTCCTCTCATCCTAATTGTTAGAATTATTTTAATTTAGGTGGGAATCCAGATTATTAGGAACGGCTGTTACATTTCTACCCTCCTCAAAGGAGTTTCGTCCCGAAACTTAACGTACCTTGAAACAATAGCGGGTGAGACTTTTGCATTTCTTCTTCCGACTCCATGTAGTCTCTTCAAGCTTTTGACTTCTCCACAATACCTTTATTAAGGGAATCATTTTATTTCTCAATTGTTTCTCCTTACGGTCAAGAATTTGCACTGGTTCCACTACGTAAGACAGGTCTTCTTGATTTGTAGTGGCGAATATTTAAGAACATGGTTGGGGTCCGATATGTATTTCCTTAGTTGTGACACATGGAACACGTCATGCACTTTCTCCATCTCGGGTGGTAAGGCTAACCGATAGGCCAATGGTCCAATTCTTTCCAATATCTCAAAAGGTCCAACATATCGGGGTCCTAACTTGTTTCTTTTGCCAATGCGCATTACACCCTTTATTAGGGATACCTTCAGAAAAATTGTCTCCTTCAATAAATTCTAGGGGTCTCCGGCGTTGGTCTGCATAAGCTTTTTGTCTGCTTTGTGCTGCCTTCATTCTCTTCCTTATTATCCGGATCTTTTCTGTAGTCTCTTGGACCATGTCTGGTCCTAGTAACCTTCGATCTCGCATCTCTTCCCAGCAAATTGGTGATCTACACTTCCTTCCATATAAAGCTTCGAAGGGTGGCATTCCTATAGTGGACTGGTAGCTATTGTTATATGCGAACTCTACTAATGGCAGGTACTTCTCCCAATTGCCCTCAAAATCTAATGTACATGCTCTCAGCATATCCTCTAATATTTGAATAGTTCTTTCGGACTGCCCATTAGTCTGCGAGTGTGCTGCCGTGCTAGGGTGTAGCTTGGTTCCCAGAGCTTTAGATAGATTGACCCAGAACCTAGACTGGAACCGAGGGTCTCGATCCGACACAATGGTTTCGGGCACTCCATGAATTCTAATTATCTCTTGGAGATAGACTTGCGCTAACTTATCCATCGAGTAATCCAGTCGAATGGGTAAGAAATGTGCGGACTTTGTGAGTCGATCAACTATCACCCATATGGCATCATGTCCACGAGGGGATTTGGGAAGTCCTGTCACAAAATCCATGGTAATGTGATTCCATTCCATTCAGGAACTTGGAGTGGCATTAGCAGTCCCGGGGTTTCTTATGCTCCGCTTTAACTTGTTGGCATACTAGACATTTCTGCACGAATCTAGCTATGTCATTCTTCATTCCTTTCCACCAAAAATTTGCTCGCAGATCTTGATACATCTTGGTTGCCCCAGGGTGTGCTGTGTAAGGGATGCAATGGGCTTCCCTCAATATTTGCTCCTTGAGTTCGAAGTCTGGGGGTATATATACTCGGCTTCCCTTCAGTAACCCTTTATCGATGACAAAATATTGTGTTTCGCCTTTTTGCACTTTCTCGATGTTCTTAGCTGTCTGTTCATCATTCTGTTGTGCCTGTTGGATCTTATCATAAAGATCAAATCCAACTCTAACTTGATTCATCTGGCCATTTCCAATTATGGTTTCCTTTGATTGAATCTCTATCTGCATCCTTTCTACCTCCTTTAGCAAACTGACCTGTTGAGTTAATAGTGTAGCTAAAGATCCCCCCGATTTGCGACTAAGTGCATCCGCCAC
The DNA here is from genome assembly GCA_038442645.1 of Agave tequilana. Classification (NCBI taxonomy): domain Eukaryota; kingdom Viridiplantae; phylum Streptophyta; class Magnoliopsida; order Asparagales; family Asparagaceae; genus Agave; species Agave tequilana. Next base: position 11,313 of record JAVJIF010017111.1, read on the forward strand.
TACGTTGGCTTTCCCAGGGTGATAATGAATGGTCAAATCATAATCTTTCATTAGTTCCAACCATCTTCTTTGACGCATATTCAATTCTCTTTGGGTAAATATGTACTTCAGGCTTTTATGATCCGTATATATATCGCAAGACACACCATATAGATAGTGTCGCCATGTCTTTAGAGCAAATATAACTGCAGCCAGTTCCAAGTCATGGGTCGGATAATTCTTCTCATGGTTTTTAAGTTGTCTGGAGGCATATGGAATTACCCTACCATGCTGCATTAATACACACCCCAGCCCCGACTTTGATGCATCACTGTATATAATATATCCTTCAGTTCCAGAGGGCATGGCTAGGATTGGGGCCGAAGTTAGCTTATTTTTCAATTCTTAAAAACTATCCTCCTGACTTTCTCCCCAATGAAATTTGAGATTTTTCTTGGTCAATTGTGATAATGGTGCCGCGATCCTAGAAAATCCTTCTACAAATCTTTGATAATACCCTGCCAGTCCTAAGAAACTCCGTACTTTTGAGACATTGGTGGGTCGAGGCCAATTCTCAATTGCTTCTATCTTTGCCGGGTCCACAAATATTCCTTCTTTAGTAATAATATGATCAAGGAATCTAACTTTTTCTAGCCAGAACTCACACTTTTTGAATTTTGCATAAAGTTATTTTTCCTCAATAATTGCAATACTATCCTCAAATGCTTTTCATGTTCCTTCGTGTTTCTTGAGTAGATTAGTATGTCATCAATGAATACCACTACAAATTTGTCCATAAGGCTGAAAGATTCTATTCATCAATTCATAAATGCTGCCGGGCATTGGTCAGTCCAAATGGCATTACCAAAATTCATGATACCCATATCTGGTTCTAAAGGCTGTCTTAGATACATCCTCTGATTTGATCTTCAATTGATGGTATCCAGATCTTAGATCTATTTTACAAAATACCTTGGCACTCTGAAGTTGATCAAAGTGATCATTAATTCTCGGGAGTGGATATCGATTCTTGATAGTGACTTTATTCAACTCCTGATAATCTATACACAGTCTCATGCTTCCATCTTTCTTCTTTACAAATAGCACAGGAGCACCCCAGGGTGATACACTTGGCCGAATAAATCCCAGGCCTAATAATTCTTCTAATTGTTCCTTCAATTCTTTCATCTCTGCTGGTGCCATTCTATAGGGAGCCTTTGATATAGGCCCTATTCCAGGTAGGAGATCAATAGAGAATTATACTTCCCTATCAGGAGGTAAGCCTGGTAATTCCTCGGGGAACACATCAGGATATTCTCTTACAACTGCTATGTCTTCAATTCTTACTTCCTCTTTTTCCTTAGCTAACAATGTTGCCAAAAATCTTGACATCCATGTCGCAATAATTTGGTGGCCTTTAAGGCTGAAATCACGGGAATGCTTATTTTATTCTTTGTCCCTTCAAACACATATTCTGGGGCCCCCGGCATTTAGAAGATTATTTTCTTTAGATGACAGTCTACATGTGCATGGTATGTTGACAACCAATCCATTCCTAAGATGATGTCATATTCCATCTCTCCTATTTGATCAGGTCTGCTTGTGCGTTCATTTCTCCTATGGTAATTTCACATCCTTTATAGTATGCATCAGTAGTCAATGTTGTGCCTACCGGAGTGGACACCACCAGTTGAAAACTCAAGGGTTCAGGTATCTTAGTAATTTTTGTGGCAAAAGATGAAGAAATGAACGAATGTGTGGCACCGGAATCAAATAATACTCGAGCAATTGTTCCAGATAAGCAAATAGTACCTTCAACCACTGTATTAGACGCCCGGACTTCCTGTTGGGTTAAAGCATTCATTCTTCCTTGGGCCCTGGGTTGTTGCACCGAAGCCTGCGTCATGGCTGGTCGAAATGTGTTGACAGATCGCCGAAAAGCTCCCGATGTTCCGGTTGTTGGGGCAATGCCTGCGGTCTGCCTGCCCGTTCCCCTAACAGCACCAGAATGTCCCCGTAGTGTCAGACAATCCCTCCTCATGTGGCCCAGTTGACCGCAGGCAAAACATTGCTTGTTTGCTAAGCAGCTTCCGTATGATTGCGGTTGCATCGAGGACACCACGTTTCTACCGCAAAATTTAACGTGGATAAGATGTGTGTGGTGAGTTTTGGAAGGACCTTGCATTCATGGGCCACGAGTCTATCATCGTTCTAGGAGTTGGTGTTGATGAAGGTCCAGTTCCTCCGCCGAACCTGAAGTTGGTAGATCCAATTCTTGGTGTGCTGAGATATCGGAAGCGTTTGGCGGATGGCAACTCTTTAGTTCTTACATCCTGATTTTCTTGCAGGTCTCTTTCAACTTCTAGAGCCTTCTCTACAGCCTGACTATAAATTTGTAGTTGAAATGGGACCAGTTGGCTTCTGATTTCTGGCCTCAAACCCCGTACAAACTTTTTTGTCCTGTCTTCTTCTTCAGACACCAACTTACCAGCATATCTTGATAATTGGGTGAATTTGATTTCATACTGGTTCACCGTCATTAGATTTTGTTTTAATTCTTGAAATTTCATTGCGAGCTTGTCCCTCACTACTCCTGGTATGTATTGCTCATTGAACTTTTGACCAAGAATTTTCAAGAATTTCTTTTCCCAAGGACTTGGCTCCAGTTTTAATCACCTCCCACCAACGTTCCGCCTCGCCTTGGAACATAAAAGAAGTGAAAGATACCCTTTGATCCTCGGTGCATTCCATAACGTCTAGTGTTTTGCTAATTTGACGAAGCCACTCCTCCGCTTGTATTGGGTCTGCTCCTCCTTTATATGGCGGGGGGTTCAACTTTTGAAATTGTTCTAGAGCCATGTGTGGATTGCTTATAGTTGTTAACTGCATCAACCAATCCGGCATCCTATCAGGGGCTCTCTGGTCGGTATTGAATCGATCCATCATAGTCTCGTGGTTGGTCGGAGGGTGGACACTCCCGACCGTACTGTGGGTGGGGCATTTCCTTCAGAATTAGTATCCGGTGGAGGAAAATTTAGATCCATCAATACCTAAAAAATTTAACAGTTCTTGTTATCAACAAAATTCTTTAAAATACGGAAAGTTTCATATACAAAATACCACTACTATTATAACTTCAAAATATTTTTGTTACAAGATTTATATGGAATGCTCATATTCATACAAAAGATGCAAGTGCACATACTAAGATACGCCATTTCTGTGCATTTGTTTACAAGCATACAAGACCCTTTCCCAAAGTCCTAAACATGCAAGCACAAAATATTCATTCTCCCAAAATACTATGTACTAGTCCCAGAATTCATGGAGTGGTGTTTGAGTCAGTGAAGCTTTTGTCCATACTATCGTCTGCTGAGGCTTCCCCCTTGTGGACTCCTTCCTCTGGATCTTCTTCAGGATCCTCTTCCTCGGGGTCTTCTTCTGGATCTTCTTCCTCGGGGTCTTCTTCTTCTTCTATTATACTGTCATCCTCGCATCTCCAGTACTCATGATCATCATATAGATCCATATCTTCAGTCTAATTAGAGTTCCACCAAATACCCCATAAAACATCTTCCCAGGGGACTCCACTTCAGCATCGGATGCGTCTCCCTGGTCCTCAATCCCTGGCATGTTTCTTATAATACTTTCAGCATCCTTGATGGTATTCTTATTGTTGCGTCCTACTACTCCATCATATTGACGCTACCCTTGGGTCCGCTAAAAATAGTTTTTGGATCAGTTTCATCGGACTCGTAATCCCAGTCCATGCTATTTGCAATCCAACTCTGACTTTCCGTCTCTGAGCTCTCGGATGATAACTTTGGCGTGTCAGAATCTCCGATCTGTAAGGATAAGGTTTCATATTAGATTATTTACCTTCCAAATCCTCAAAATATGGTAGATTAACCTTGCATATATATATATATATATATATATATATATATATATATATATATATATATATATATATCAATCGAAAAACTTGCAATTATGTCACAGAATTTAGGTGTCTTCCAGTTGAGTTACCTCTGACTTGTCTGATATTTTACTTGCTCCCCAATCTCAGTGTCTCATACCACTGAAGATCCACACGATAGGGCCGCACCCCTCGTAGGATCCGTTCAAACCAGAGTATGCGGGTACCCGGATTAGAACGTAGGAGAACAGATGAATATCGCACATTTCAGGGAACCCAAATACCTAAAATTCCACGGTCTTGTAGTAACCTCCCTATTGCTCCCACCAACATACATGTAATGTGCATACAACCATACAATTAGTCCATACTCGATCTATTTATCTAAACTAACAACCTCGCTCTGATACCAACTGTAACGGTCCCAGTATCTAATTAGAGTATTAGGCTAACAAAACAAAATTTCTTGCAAATTTTGACAGCACCTCCCCTAAATATATGGGTTAAGCCATGCTACAACAACAACAATATTGGCCCACAATGGCCTAAACATCACCAACATCATATTTTGGCGTACTTGGCCTACTTATCAACATAAAAAGGAATTCATCATCACATTTCTTCACATTCACTAATTATGTTCCATGATGAGTCACGACATTCATCCCAATAATACATAACATCAACCATGGCAAGGTCTAGTTCCCTTCATCATCGCTACCAAGTTTACATATCAAGTTCTTGTGTCAAATGGCCACACACATAGGGCTTAGATTTTAGTAATAACATCCAAAATTACTTACACATAGATCAAGTTCTCATATACATACAATAAGTACTACAAAAGTAAACAAAATTACAAGAAGAGACGATTGACCACAAGTAAAGCATGGGAGAGTCGATCAATCCATTATTTTAAGATTTCAGAGTCTAAATCGGCCTCTTACCTCTGTTCGAACCTGAAATTGTAAAAAAAAAATGGAATGAGCTTAACAGCTCAGTGAGTAAACAAATCAAGGAATTTGCTAATTCAATTCCTTATATCAATAGGTTTTAAGTTGACACCAGTAGTTATTAAAGGATTTCCCGTCTTACTCCCACATACTTCTAGGATTTAAGATAGATGTCTCAACTACCATGAATTTTATTTAGGCTTACATACTTCTTTATTTAGGGTTAGTCATCGTTACATTCAACACGAAATAGAGATAAATTACAGTTGTCACCGTCTTCCTCCTCCTGCCGGATTCTTGCTCGGCCCCTTCCTCCGGGTAATATATATATAATACATATATATATAATACATGCATATACATAATGTGGTTGTCACCGTCTTCCCCTTCCTGCCGGTTCTCGCTCGGCCCCTTCCTCCAAGTAATATATAATACGTACATATATATTTATAACACAGTTGTCTCCGTCTTCCCCCTTCCTGCCGGATTCTCGCTCGGCCCCTTCCTCCTTATGATTACATATGTATAATAGTAAACCTCCGCCCCCCTCCTGCCTACTCCAGCCAATCCCTTCCTCCGGAAAATAACATAACACGCATGGTAGAATTTTCATACACATGTACACATGGTATTTATATCGTATGCAATAACAAAGTACTTTTATATCGGCTACTTGCATGTATCTACACATGTACTAATCCTTATGATATGCAAAAGCCACGTTATATAGGATTAACATAAATCTAGATAGGATTATTATCATATCAAGAGTTAACATAAATCTAGATAGGTTGGATCTAGAATATAACATATATGACTATGCATCACCTCAAGTTTGTCGATGTAGTGCCGTATTTAGAATTCCACACACATACATATTGATTTTATTTCATAATCATGAGGACCAACATAACTTGATCAATACAAGATCTCTCCTAAAAGACCCATGACTCTAGCATGTACAATGCAAGAATAACATCAATTCCATATTACTAACGGCTTCGAATATTTACTCGGTCTACGTATGAATCCTTTCTAATTCCTAACCGGCCTCATGTTCCATTTGTTTGGATTTAACGATACTATAATTTCACTTGTTATTCTCTAGTTTACTCACCTTGCTTCCGACGAGTGCCCCAGTGATGAGATCCGCCTATTTCACCCACCGAATCGTTATCCTAATCAAGGATAGGTCTAAATTCAGTTATTAATACTCAAACACAACCTAATCCAACAAAAATTTCAAGGTTTACCTTAGATTAAATTCTGTTTTCTTGATCTCTTGTTCGAAGAAGTTCGGATCCGACTGCGCGAACTCCCCCGACTCCTCCCCGACCTCCGTCCCGAACCCCTCCCTCCCTTCCCCCGACGCGTACGCCTGCAGCACGCACGCAGCGCGCCTGCCGCGCACCACGCCGCGCGCGCGCGGCCCTTCCTCTTCTGTCGCGCCTGTGGGCGCAGCTGCCTTGATGGGCATGCCGTCGAGCTCGCCGCCCCAGCTGGGTGGGCGTTGCTCCTAGGATTAGGGAGAGGATGGAGAGGATGTTAGAGATGGGGAGGGAGAAGAAAGGAATGGAGAAAATAAAGAGGAAATTACCTGGGTACAAGATCCAGGGAGATGTAGGTTGTTCTGGTTTGCTGAAGAGAAGGGGAAAAATGGAAAGGGTTTCTTTCTCTTTTTACCTATTTTGTTTTATATTTTATTGTTATGTTATTATTATATTTAGGTTATGGTTCCAAGGTACACACAATAATGCCACCACACCACATCTCTTCCCAAGGTCTTCTATTAAAACTCCACCTCACCCCCACCCCTCCCATTTCTCTCCAGCGAATGCCAAATTTTTTTTTTTTTATAAGTTATGGGAAATTAAAAGTGTATGTATAAATATGATGGGATTTGGATTACTTAGTGTAGAAAATTGTAATAGGAATCTAATTCAACAAAACATATGTACGTGCATACCATGTATTCTCGCTGTATTTCTCCAAATTAAGATTTTTAATTCCTCTCATCCTAATTGTTAGAAATTATTTTAAATTTAGGTGGGAATCCAGATTAATTAGGAACGGCTGTTACACTATCCCCATTCCTTCTTAGATAAATAGCTATTAGTTCTTTTGTCATGTTTGAAATTTCTGCTTGCTGACAAATCTGTCTTCTGTCCTAAGATTGCAAAGGGGAATGCGTTTTAGTTTTTGAAGCAACTAAGTCACCGAAAAAATATTAAAAATCTGTTAATCCTAAAGAATGTTTGCATCCTCTACTGAACATAGCATCTCTGTGTCTTATTCTCTCAATCAGGTTGAGTGGATTGAAAAGTCTGCCAGCGCGCGGCCAGAGAGAGTTTCTCCATGGGAAATAATGCCATTTTCAGCTGCAACAGCCATTTCTGCACCTATATCACGCCCTAAGAGACAGCGTGCTACGCATTTGCCATCTGCAGCCGTATCATCTGCTCCTCGTAGGGATGGTCAGTCATAAGGATAACCGTTCCTGAATTATTTAATTGATTTATCTTGAACAATATAATTATTACAAATAACTTTGCTTTCTGACTTCTAATTTAATTCACAGTTCACAATATTCCAACCCTTTAAAGCAAAATGCTTGATGCTTAAGGGAAAGGGAGATCCTCAAGTTTTGAATTTATATGATAACCCAATTGTTAGAAGTTCCATACTATACAATCCGCCTAAAACTCCCGGTCATAGAGTTCTACTGAAACTGGGCATTTTTCCAATTATAATAGTTGTATAAAGGATCATTTTTCTCCATTAAAATTTTACTATATTTTTTTTATCCAGGCTCTTCGATGCTTTCTACTGAGCCTGCTGCTGGACATCATGAGGTCTTGCAAGGTCAAGAGAAAATGGCTCGAGGTCTAAGCTATTGTGTTGATTGTAATGAAACAGGGAATGCTTATGTGAACTTGCCGTCTCATTGTGTACCTCCACCAAGTACTGATCCTGAAGGAGGCAATGACTCAATCGATAAACAGAGAGACAGAGGTTTAGAAAACAGGTCTTTCTCCCTTCAGCTTGAACCTCAAAACAACCATGGAATTCTAGAATACCCATGGCTGACTGGTTATCGGTTCCAAGACTTTCCAAGTTCCATTGCCCATTTAATGCCACATGTGAATGCAATGCGCAGAGTAGCAGTAGAGAACCGAGCAATCCAACCTCTAGCAGCAAATTCCTGTAGACTTTCCATGAGGAGCGATAACACAAATGGGATTCAGGAAGCGGAGCTTCCCTGGCCTAGGGAAACTGTCGGCCGGTTGAACAAGCCGTTTAAGCTCTTTGGTGTCAATCTGGTTGAGAATCCCGCTGTATCTCCTCGTGTGGCCACTTCAGATGAAATTCAGGCATTTGAGCAGTTCTTGGACCAACCAAAGACTGCAAGGCCATCTGAATCTGGGGGTTCAGGAAGCGTCAGTGTACAGTCATGCTTGACTCACACAATCACTGCTCGTAGCTGCACGAAGGTGATATTATGGTTCTGATGTGAGTATCAAACTTCTATATAAATGATTGGAAGTTACTGATTTGATTTATTACCGGTTTCAGGTTCACAAACATGGAAGTGCACTTGGGAGATCAGTTGATCTTTCAAAATTTAATGGCTATAAGGAACTTGTTGAAGAGCTTGACAGAATGTTTGAGTTTGAAAGAGATCTGGTGGACTGCAGCAAGGGTTGGAAGGTCATCTACACTGATGATGAGGGAGACATCAAGCTGATTGGAGATTACCCATGGCCGTGAGTATCTCAAGTTTTTCATTATACTTGTATGCTTTTTTTTTCGCTCAGAGAATCTTCTAGCAAGTCCATATTGTTGTGCGCACGGGGGACAACAACCTCCCTTGAGGAATCCGCTCACCTGATGGAGACTTGATGCAGCCGGAGAAGCAACCAACACGATAGGAACAACGAACAACAGAGAAAAACAATCAGCACAATATTTAACGAGGTTCGGCAACGTGCCTACGTCCTCGGGGCAAGGGGAGAGAGATTTTATTGATTCAACAATCAATACAAACTAATACAGAGGGAAACTTGAGGGAATTCTTAGGGATACAATACATGAGGGCTCTAGCCCCTATTTATAACCACAGAGTCCCTAGATTTAAGGAAACCCAGATTGGATTCGATTCCATCCAGAAAAAGAATCTGAATCTCAAAAGGAAAGTGAAAACGCGCATGTCGGTCGACCGGCAGGTCGACCAACCCATGCCACGGTCGACTGCGTCGGTTGACCGGGCCCAACTGAGACTAAGGCCTTATCAGTCGGTCGACCGGGCGGTCGACCGCTTCCTTCCACGGTCGACCGGGCTGTCGACCGTAATGTTCCTGTGCACGTCGTGCACACCAGTCGACCGGGCGGCCGACCGGGAGCACAATCTGGCCTGCTCTAATGCGCCGTTTCTCGCTCCTTGATTTTCGATCTCTATGCTAACTTCCTCTACTCCTCTATCTCCTCTCTCCCACAATTCTCCACCTCGGTGAAGATTTTTCAAATCTGAGCCGATCTCAAACGAGCTCCAGTCTATCACCTGGCGAAATCGACACACGATCTCGGCGAAATTGACACACGATCTCGGCTTGCGCGCTCTGGACGAAATTGACACGATCTCGGCGAAATGGGCGCACGATCTCGGCTTGAAATCTGTAGCTCAGCTATCCAACTGGAATGCACCACACATGCCTTCCTTACACTTCACCTTAGGAGAACTTCCATACATGCCGATCACCGAACGTGTCTCCAACTCAGCAATTATATGACCTCACGAAGAACTCATCATGATCCAACACTGACTCTCCAACAGACTAGCTCTATCTAGTCTATATGTCTTCAACTGACGGTCCAACCAAGTCTGAGTAGAGCATACCGAACACCATCATCGGTTTTAACAAATTGGATGCACACCCCTCCTATGCAAGCTCAACCATCTTCTCATTAGAAGATCAACTTGTTCATCGAGATCACAACACCTCACCTCTACGTGAAATCCAATTAGCCACCACTTCACCTCTACGTGGAGTCTCTCCACCTCTACATGAAGTTCCAATCGGCCACAACTCGAGAACCCAAACAGCTTCATACGGGTTGCATCACCAAATTTGGCTGCGCCATTACGGCTGCCTACGTACCTTGCCCAAAGGATCAAGCCAACCGTAGTTCATTGAAATGAGCTCCATCAAGCTCAAGCACTTGTACTTGGATTTGCAATAGCGAACCTATCTGGCTGAGTCATATGAACCTCCTCACGACCATCATAGAGAACAATGGCCTTTAACTTTAGCTTGTCGCGATTACAAGCTTAAGATTCATGCTTCTTTACCCACGAGCGTGGTTTCATCTTGGTTCCAATGGCTGCAAACAACTCGACATTCTCATCAATGTCTTCAACCTGTTCAGCATCAACCCTGGCTACATCTCCACCCGGTGTCACATCCCGTAAAGTCTTCACTGATACTGAATCAACTAGAGATGGAGTAGCATCAACCTCCACCCGCTGCGATACTTCCTTGGTCTCCGTCCTCTTCACCTGCTGAGAGACGGTAGACTTTAACATTGAAGTCTCATCAAATGTGACATGCCTACTCAACACGATCTTCTTGTTTTCGGGGTCCCACAACCTGTAGCCTTTCATATTCTTTTTTACACACAAAAACACAAACCTCTTTGCTCGTGGATTCACCTTGCCATCCTTGGCACTGAAGTAGGTCGAACTTTGAAATTTTCATAGCAAACCATGATCTTGAGCAGCTTTCTCAGACCAAATTTCCAATGGAGTTTTACCTCCTATCGCAGTCGATCTATTTATGAGATGGCTAGCATACACAATCGCCTCAGCCCAAAACGATTTGTTTAATCCTGTATTAGACAACAACCACCGAACCTTCTCCAACAAGGAACGTTTTACTTCCTTAGCCAACTCATTTATACCTTTGTGAAGTGAGTAGCAATACCGGTGTTCTGGCCAAATCGTAGGAATTGGTTCAGTCTCTTCCAACATTATCAATTTGTAGCTTTTTGATCTTCCTACCTATCTGCTTCTTCATTCTTCCTCTCCACTTCACCAACATATCTAGGGTTTCACACCTTTGTCTCATGGGATATATCCAACAATGCCTAGATAAACTATCAATAAAAGAGACAGTACATGTGACCTTCAAGCGATGCTGTCTTAGCAGGTCCCCAAACGCTTACGTGAACACAATCAAGAAGACCTTCTGAGCAGTGAGTACTGATGCTGAATTTTACCTTCTTATCCAGAACGTTGTGTTCACCTTCCAAGTTGCAGGTAGCAGCACCTTCCAATGATTCCTTCTTTGCAGGAGCTCGCAAAGACTTTTCACCTCCATGTCCGATCTTCACCTGCCATACCTTCGCGCAACCATCATCTGAAAAACTAGAAGTCTCCACCTGACCTGTAACCGTACTACCCTTCAAGTAGTAGAGATTGTCCCGACGGACGCCCTTCATCGCCACCATCGAGCCTTTGATCATCTTGAGATCACCATCTCGTACAGATATCACATGACCCAATGCTTCCAAAGCTCCAACAGGGATAAGATTCCTTTTAAGTTGAGGTACATACCTCACCTCCTTCAATTCTCGTACCATCCCATCTTCCATCTTGATACGGACTGTACCCATCCCTTCTATATTATGCGGATGATTATCACCCATGATCGTGTAACATCCATCTAGCTTCTCAAAACTAGAAAACCAGGCCCCGTTCGGGCACACATGATAGGTGACTCCGGTATCCAAGATCCACTCAGCATTATCTGAGTAGTCAACAGTAGGAGTAGTAACAGAGAGAGAATACCGATGAGTCTTCATCCGATCCATCCGCTTGTGCGAGATTCGCCTCGGTGTTTGACTCCACCTTCTTATCTTTGGCCTTCGGGCAGTCAACTTTCCAGTGCCTAGTTCCTTGCACAAGGCGCACTGATTCCTCTTCAGATTTCTGAAACCTGATCTGGATTTCGACCTTCCCTGATCATCTCTTCCCTTTCTATTGGAACTTCTGCCTCTTACTGCCAATGCCTCTGCTATTGTGCTTCCCGAAGAAGACAATCTATCATGTCTCCTTACTTTATAACTCACAATTACAGCAGACACCTCACTGTAGTTAAGGGATTTTCTTCCATTGAGAAATATAAGAGTAAAGGTCTCATACTCTTCTCTAGGAAGAGAGTTCAAAAGTATTACCGCCTTATCCTCTTCACTGGTCTCCACATCCACATTAACTAGATCCGTAAGAAGCTTCGTGTAGCGATTCAAGTGTTCATTGATGGAGCATCCTTTTTGCTTCTGAAAGCTATAAACCTTACTCTTCAACTGCAATCGCGACTCTACGCTTTTCGTCAGATACTTCTTCGGGATCTCCCACAGCTGCCTCGCAGATGTCTCATGCAACACCTGATACTTGATGTCTTGTGTCAAACAAGACCTGATCAAGCCACACGCCGAATGGTTCATCTTGTCCCAATCTTCTGTCGTTGATGCGTGCTTCTTCTCCAATCGTAGAGTGTCTTCGAGGTTTGATGCCGTCAGCGCATCCATAACCTCACACCTCCACATACCAAAGCTGTTCGTGCCGTTGAACTTCACCACATCAATCCTTAGATGTGGGTTCATGGATCTCACTGATGTACTTTCTCCAGCCATCTTCTCAACTGATTCCTCAAAGCAATGCGGAAACAAACGGAGTTAGATAAAACAAATTAGATAAAGACAGGATCTTTTACCTCCACGCGAAACCCTTGAAGAGTTTCTGAAACTATCTACTCCTCCAAATTGATTCCTCGAGTAATCTACACGCTGTTTTGAGATCGACACACGATCCCACAAACAGTCCCAACGCTGATTCAAGATCGACACACGATCTCCGCCAAACAGCAACTGATGCCCTTGAATCAACAGATGATCCCACGTCGAACCTGGGATGCTCTGATATCACCTGTTGTGCGCACGGGGGACAACAACCTCCCTTGAGGAATCCACCCACCTGGCGGAGACTTGATGCAGCCGGAGAAGCAACCAACACGACAGGAACAATGAACAACAGAGAAAAACAATCAACACAATATTTAACGAGGTTCGGCAACGTGCCTACGTCCTCGGGGTAAGGGGGAGAGAGAGAGAGATTTTATTGATTCAACAATCAATACAACTAATACAGAGGGAAACTTGAGGAATTCTTAGGGATACAATACATGAGGGCTCTAGCCCCTATTTATAGCCACAAAGTCCCTGGATTTAAGGAAACTCAGATTGGATTCGATCCTATCCAGAAAAGGAATCCGAATCCCAAAAGGAAAGTCAAAATGCCTGTCGGTCGACCGGCCAGTCGACTGACCCATGCCACGGTCAACTGGGCCCAACTGAGACTAAGGCCTTGTCAGTCGGTCGACCGGGCGGTCGACCGCTTCCTTTCACAGTTGGCCGGGCCGTCGACCGTAATGTTCCTGTGCACGCCGGTCGACCGGGCGGCCAACCGGCCTTCTCCACCGGTCGACCGGGCGGCCGACCAGGAGCACAATCTGGCCTGCTCCAATGCGCCGTTTCTCGCTCCTTGATTTCTGATCTCTGTGCTAACTTTTTCTATCTCCTCTCTCCCACACATGTAAGGAATCCAAATTAAAATTTACCTCATTTCAGGCCTTTATAGTATAGCTTGTTCAGATTTGGTCTTTCTACAACCTGTTAGCATAAAGCAGTTCCTATATCAAATTTGCCACAAATTCTAGGTTATCCACGCAAATATTTTTCATGAAATAACGAGACCCAGATATAAGAATGGTGTTTCTTTTAGTTCACTAGATTGTGATCATCTGAGTGGGATAGATACTTCTACATGTTATATTTACTCGCATGAAATGAAAAATTATATTCATCTATCCAATGTACACAAGCTATCACCATCCCCTTACAGAGGACATATTGGCTATTCAAGGCACTAATTACAGCAGTGACCACATAAGTTGCTAAAAAGAAACCTTTCTTCAGGCAAACATTAATCCTAGCATTGAGATACTCTAGAAATGCTAACCTGGTACCGCCATCATACATAATTTCAAAGTTGATCCAGTTATACTTATTTGTGACTAAAATGTATCTGGTTTTATCTTTTCTTATCTGCACTTCAATGAAAATCAGGGATTTCCTCTCGATGGTGCGGAATATCTACATTTACCCACAGGAGGAGGTCGAGAAGTTAAAGCCTTCAGTGCAGAACTCTAGAGGAGGCATCGAGCATATGGGCTGAAGTTCATACATACTGAGTCACTCCGGAAAGGTTTTAACAATTTCCCCATCGCCTGTGAGAGCAAGATTTTGAAGTTTAGGTCTAAATGTTATGTAAAGGATGTAAAACTCGAGCAAACTTAAACTGTTTATTGTGGATCCTAAATATATGGTCAACATGCCGTTTCTTTGAGACTATTTTTGCTTCTTAGATCAATGGGTGTTTGTTCCTTCTCTGTGAAGATTTTGTTCTTTATTTTTTCAGTGAAAATATTCGATCTTCTTAAAGTGTGCTTATATGCAGGTGAATCTGTATGTGCTGTTGCGATCTTCATGCTATCATTTGAAGCATGAGCCTGCTAACTGTCAAAATAGTTGCACAGGTTTCTTCTCTCATTTTAGCATTTGATCTTCTGCTGGAGAGCAGTTCGAAGTCGAAGGAGAAACACAAAATGGTATTGATGAGATACATTGAGCAACACCTCATTATGTGAGCAAGGGATTTAGATATCTGTTGCATGCCACTTGTATATCACATGACTGATTCTATTTCTGTGTATGTATCTGGCTGTTGGAAATTTGGAACTTTTTAACAGGAGCATTCTGTGAGCATGACATGGGATTGATTACGATGCAAAAACGTTTCTTTTTGTTTCATTTTAACTGTAATTTAGCTACAAGTTTAATATAACTTGTAGTTTTTTCAGTGTTTGTTTCAGTAATTGGAACTATAAGTGGATGATAAATTTTCCTCTTATCTTTTAATTTGAAATTCAAAAAATAAAAATTTACACTTTTTATAATTTAATGAGACGCTGGGACATGTGATTCATGTAATTGTTGGGATTTGGGTCGAACAAATAGTCCCACATCGGCTAGACGTGGGGATAGTCTTGAGTATACAAGGATTTGGGTCACTCTACCTAGAAAGCTAGTCTTGGTATACAAGGATTTGGACAACTCCACTTAGAAGGCTAGTCTTGGGTATACAAATCTCATCTTTATACCCCCAAGTCCTTCAATTGGTATCAATTGGTGTTGTTCGATGATGTATTGAGATGGTACCCCCAAGTCCTTCAATTGGTATCAGAGACATGTCTTGTTCGATGATGTAAAATCCTCCAATGGCCCAAAAGGCATAATTCGAACTTAGTTGTTCGATAATGTAAAATCCTGGGTCTGATCACTCCAATGGCGCAGTGTGGGTTGGGAAGCTCTAGTGTGAAGATAGTTTAGCTTACTAGGCTTCTTTTATAACTATAGTAGCAGTTGCCGTTGACAATTGTCGTGAACCAAACGGTTATAACCAGCTACTTTTGCAACTACTTGTAAATGCTGGTTCAGTTGCAGTGAAACAAACAATCTAGCTGCGCTCCTTGTAGCAAGATAGCAACAAGTATAGGTTCGAGGCTTTGTAGCCAATACAGACACATCCAGGGGCTATAAGTTAGAAATAATTCATGAGACGGCCACTCACAATTCATAGAGTAGTAGTAGTATAAAAAAATAGTACAAATAACTTTGAAAAACACTATTTCACTGCCACATGAAATGCGAGTGTAAATTTTATCTAGGAGTCATAGGGAATTAACAATTGTAACAAATAACATGCGCACAACAAAAGAACATCATAGTTTTTCGACTTTTTGGAACATTTTTTGAACTCTAAGCTACCAATGTTCGTCAAATTATTTCCGAACGGCAAACTTGTAACTATGAACACAGTAGTCAAAACACCAAGTTGTCGCATAAAGGATCATATCATTTTAGGTAGGGACATTTGGAGAGTCTTTTATTGAGATTGCATGGACAAAGTCATGCGGAAAATATTAGCTTGATGCTGGGTTCTATTAATTAATTGATAGTACTACTTCGGGGTGCCACCGGATACGGATTATCCGCGGATATCCGCATCCGAATCCGCCTCCAATCCGGATATGGATATTATTTTTTCACATCCGTCAATATTCGTATCCGTATCCGTATCCGAAAGGTAGGTGCGGATACGGATATGGTAAAAGCAATATCTTATTCGTATCCGATCCGATATCCGAATGTTGCGTGCTTCATAATGATATCGGTATGGAGAAGACTATTCTTCAATGTAATAAGGTATTAAATTTTGATATTTTGAGTTGGTGAAAAAGTAATAATGAAAAGTATTCGATTCTTGTAAGAGCACCACATGATATTTTGAGTATTTCGACATCAACCATGGCATCCGAATGGGCATTTAGCACCGGAGGACGTGTAATCTATTATTATAGAAGTCAAATGACAATGAATATGATGAATGTATTGATATGTACACAATAATATCATAGCATGTATCACATTTAATATTGTAGTAGATTAGATAAAAAGTAATATAAGTATTTCTGTTTAATTTTTCTTTAACCATATCCATTTTTAACATATCCGATTAGTATCCGCATCCGATCCGCTAATATCCGATTTATATCTGATATCCGATTTTGGCGGATACGGATATTATTTTTCACATCCGCCAATATCCGTATCTGTATCCGTATCCGAAAGTTGGGTGCGGATATGGATATGGTAGAGGTAATATCCGATCCGTATCCGATCCGATGGCACCCCTAGTACTACTACTTGACTACCCAAAGCCAAGCTCTAAATTTGTTTTGGTCGTACATTTATTTTAACTTGTTAAATTATTATTTGTTATGGTAGGGAGATGCATGATATTTTTTCAGTGTGAGCGTATATGTAATAAGAATTTCAGTATGAGCGTAAATGTAATATGACAAGAGAGAAAAAAGTAAAAATAATATTGCACTAACCAAGAATTGAACTTGTGACCTCCAGTAATTTAAATTTATAAGTTACCACTTGAGCTAGAGTTCAAAAATATTTTTCTTTTAGTTAAAATAATCTAAAAAGAAGATATTGTAAGTTCACCTAGAGGGGGGTGAATAGGTGTTGGCTAATCTAATGGCCACTTAATGCCAAATAATGCGGAAGCTAAAAACAATTATGACCAAATAAAACTTTTACACTAAACACTATGTATAACTCAAGAGTGTAGCCGAATTCCCCGTGAGGGGCTCTGGACTAACTCCTCAAGATTCCCCTGGATATGGGTTGAGGTGCCGCATTGGCTCTCTTGGTTGAATACAAGTGTTAGCAAACAATCTCAAGCAAGTATATCAATTAAGCACAATGAATATCTAGCATGTAAAAATAAAGACAAGTAATAGCATGCAAGATATAAAAGAGACAAAGAGAGAGAGAGAGTGAGCAATCGCAAACACAAAGGGTTTGTTTCGAGGTTCGAGCACACTTGCTCTACATCCCCGCCTTCGACACACGAAGGATTTCCATTATGCAAGATCCCAATGGATCTCTCCCCGGTGCCGCAACACCTACAAGCCCTCGGACTCCCTAGTCCCGTACACACGTAAGCCCCACAAGCTTGCCGAGGCCGCACCTCAAACCAAGAGTTCACAATCGAACTCTAAGCCACCGCGAGCACACTTGCCCGCCTCCTCAAAGTACAAAGAAAAGATCTTTGGTGATCACAACACTTTGATCACCTAAAAGCACTCTCACTACAACACTCCTATAGAATGAATAATCAATGGATGCTCAAGTGTTTGTGTGAGAAAAACAAGGAAGAGAATGGTGGAGGAAAACTCAAAGAATCACTTTTACACTCTTGATAAAAACTCTCCTTTTAATTGGAAGTATTGGCTCTAAATTTTGTGGAGAAAAACCTCTGAAAAGAGTAGGAAAAACTGGCTCTAAAAGTCTCCAAAAATCTTAGTGAAAACAATGCCCAAACCCCCAAATTTATAGTGCTAGAAAAACTAGCCGTTGGGGTTCTGTCAGGCCTAACGGTCGACCGGCCGGTCGACCGCCAACGGTCAAAAATCCGACCGTTGGAGCCTGCCAAGGCAAGTGCTCTCTGTTCTTTTCGGTCGACCGGGCGGTCGACCGGCCATCTGCCAAGGCAAGGCGTGCACGTCGGTCGACCGAGCTGGTCGACCGATTTCAGCCCTAGTTGACTTGGTAGGTCGACTAGTCGACTTGGCTGAAGCCTGGAACAGAAAATCTGGGATTAAAACTTGGTCTTTTTGATTGAAATAAAATCCCATAAATACTTAGAAAATCTACAAAAATAGTTTTACCAATATACTTTGATAAACAAACATGCTTGCACAAAATCAAGGCATGTTATAAAAGATTGGACTATTTTTGTAAGTAGAAAAATATTAGCTCAAATGAAAACTTGTATTTTCCAAAATCTTGTTTTTCCAAAAACTCCTTTAAATACAAAAACTAGATATTTTGAATTCATTAAAGCATAGTGTATATGGATATGATCCACTATACAATTAAGATGAAATATCTATGTTTTTGACATTAAGCTCTAAATATGATTTTGGATAAAAGACATGCATATAAGAAATTCCAAAAACCAAAAAGTATTTTTCCAAAATGAAAGTCTTTTCTAAATCTGAAAATTCTTTTATGAAAAGACAACTAAATCAAGAGTGTGTGTGTGATATATACTTGAGCAATCCGCCAACTATTCTATCCTTTACATTTTATCTAAAAACAAAAATCTTATACCTAGACACAAGTCTTCATCTTCTTGAAGTCTTCACTTGAAGCCTTCTCATCTTCTAGACTTCGTCCAAACACGATCCAACGAGCTCAACTCTTGATGTGGTCTTGATGCATAGGCTCGTGAATCAACCGGTGCTAGCTCCAAAACTTGACTTTAAATCCTTGTTGAAGCTCCACACCTACTAAGATCTTGATCATAAATCTGTCACTAATTAAACACAAGATCATTAGTAAACATAACTACATGAGTTGATCATCATCAAAACTAGAGTGATGGGCCTTTGGGCCAACAATCTCCCCCTTTTAATGATGACAAAACTCATGAAGTTATATATGCATGGATTAAAGTAAAGCTTCAAAGAAGCTCCCCCTTAACTCATGCATAACAAATAAACAATAAATATGCAATGTATGCTCATAAACATGTATGCAAATGTATGGAGACAAAACAAATCAAATCTTTTTCTCCTATTTGCAAAACAAAACATATATGCATAAAACATAAATATTACTCAACATGCATATAAACCTCAAATTCTTCTCCCCCTTTTTGTCAATCATCAACAAAAGGGTTAAAGTAAAACAAAATCATCAAATTTTTTTTCTCCCCCTTTTTGTCGGAAACAAAGAACCAAAGAAGGGGTAAACCAAATCAATCAAAAAAGGTTATATGTGATATACATTCATGAAGAGGAAGACGCTAAGTTAGCTTCCCTACACATATGCATTACATGAAGAAGGGATGACAAGCCCCAATTCACATAACACATATTATGTAATGCATAAGAGGAGATGTGAAGCTCCCCCTACACACGTGTACCACATAAAGAAGAGTGGTCAAGCTCCTCAATATACAATACACTCAACATGAATCTATATGTAGAAGAGATGTTAAGCTCTCCTTGCATATAGGCAATACAAATCAAAAATTTTGAATTTTCTTATAAAACAAAATTTTGAATTTTCTCAATAAAACAAATCTTGAGAATTTTTTTAAAATATTTATTTTCTTATCATAAACAACTTTGTGCTTTAAACATGTAAAACAATTTTAACTCAAGCACAAAACAAATCTCATATATATATGTATGAAAAGAGTATATTGAAAATGATACATACATATATAAGAGAACAAAATATGAGTATATACAAAAGGAGTCATATTGATACCAATTGAAAATATCCAATGATACCAATAGAAAAATAAGCTTAAGTGTATATAATCTACCACATGAAGAACTCGAACTAGTTAAATGAAAATGTTTGAAAACTAGTACGGAATCCTTCAATTAAGGAAAAAATAAAAATATTTTTCATGAAATATGTGTAAATCACATGAAAATGGCAATGAAGCTCAATATCCCTTTAAATAAGACAATGTGAAAATTATCATAAATTTTGAAAATATGAAAATCACAAAAAAAAATTTAAAAATTATATTTCAAGGTATATGTATATTTTGACAACACAAGAAGTATACATACATATCCCAAAACACAATTGAGTCCATATATATAGATTTGCATGAAAGGCAAATGACTCAAGAGGTATACATGTATTTCTTAAAGTTTGGCAAAATAAACATATACATGAAATGAAAGCACATGATCATAACACAAATCCAAAATGGGAATACAAGTTTAAAAATGTAAAGATCATCAAAACTAGGCTATACTAGCACACCAAATAGGCACAAATAAGCAATCAAACCCAACCATATATAGATTTATTTGTGACCCATAATATGTACAAGTATAAATCCTAGTGTTGACAAAAATTAACATTTAAACTAATATTCAAATTATGAAGCATCAAATATTGAAAACACAAAAGAATTTGTCCATAAGATTAAAAAATAGGATCATGTGTATATCTTATAAACTAATTGAAGAATAAATAACTAGTATAAAATAGTTTTGAACAACTAGTTAAAGATCCTTCAAATACATCAAATCATATGTTTTTCATAAAACATAACTAAGTATATAAAGATTTAATTACTCATGGTCTATAAAGCTCAAAATAATCATGAAACTAAGTCATGAAATAATAAATGAAGATGTGAGTGTTAAAAGATCATGTAAATAGCATTTTTATGAAAATAGTCATTTAAGCTCAAAAAGAATATAAGTCACATTTTTTTAACAAACCAAAAACATGAAAAATCATTTTTCATAAAACACTAGTCTTCATGGTATATGTATGATTTATCCAAAGCTAACAATACACATACATATCCCAAACATAAAAGAGTCTATCAAATGTATTTGCATGAAGGCAACAGACTCACGGGTATACATGTATATTTATTAGATTTGAATTAGAAATACATATACATGAAGTAAAATCATAAAATTTGGCAAAGCATGTATAAATGAGAGAATCATCAAAACTAGTCTATACATGTGCATATAGTGGGTACAAATGAGCATGAAGTGCAAATATATATGAATCAAATGTAACTCACTATTTGTAGAAGAATAATACAAGTTTTGATAAAAACTACATCTAAGCATGTTTTTATCACATGAAGCACATAAGAACACAAACATGAACATGCTATGAATATGATATATGTAAAAAGCATGTACATAAAAAATAGGAGTTTAGAGATTGTTACCAACTCCAAAGCTCCAAGCATGGTGGTGGTCTTTCCCACCAAAACCTCCCTTGATAGTGATGCAACCAATGTGTGTCCATCAAGTCCATGTGCATCCACTACCAAGGCACCAATCCTCTCACGTCGTGTGAGAGCCCTCACCTACACCAAATACACAAGGTGGGGTTTTGGTACCCATATTTTCTTGGGTCCTTTGGGATTAGTCTTGTAAGGAACCCAAAAATTTTTATTATTAGCAAAATTAAAATGATGCAACTTGTCATAACAAAATTTTGCTAAATGGCCTTTGCGGCCACAATGTGTACATGTGTACACCTTAGTATGCTTATGTGAATGTGTATGATCGTGACGTGCAACATAAGCAAATGCATGATCATGATGTGCATGAATGTGTGGAGTTTGTTTTTTTGAAAACAAAGACTCCAACCTAGAATGATTAAAAGCACATGAGCTCAAGGTAGAGCTCAAACCATTCATTTTATTTTTCAAATCTTTAATTTCATTAGTGGTGGCATGTAAAGCATGATGAGATAAAGAATCATTTTTCTTTTTCTTTTTAGAAACAAAATCTCTTTCTTTTTCACAAATTTTTCTTTTTAAAGACTTATTTTCTTGAAAAATAACTTCTTTTTGTTTTTTCACCAAAGCAATATTATTTTTCAAAACCATATTTCCTTCACATAAGTCATTCATTTAGACATCAAGGAAATATTTTCATTTTTCAAAATCTCATTTTCTTTTTCTAAGCATGTAATATTATTCCTAAATGAATCATGTTCTATATGCATGCAAGCAATTTTCTTTTTCAAAATTTTATTTTCTTTCTTAGTCATGTCATATTTCTCAAGCAATAATTGACAAAATGTAGAAAGCTCTTCATATGACATGTTAACATCCTCATCCTCGGATTCGGTAGTTACCTCAAGGGGGTTATCCCCTTGGACCATATAGTACTTGTTGGAGACGTCACTTCCAACATCCGAGTCACTCCCCGCATAGTATTGATCATTTTCGCCAAGGGAGAGGAGGGTGTTCCAAACTACAAAAGCCAAATCAAGATTAGCAACCCTAGATAAATAATCATCATTTAGGGTAGATCTTAAAGCATGTAGGGCTTTTGTATTAGCCTCAATGTTCTTACCATTTAAACAATATGCATTATTAGTTGTGGCAAGATAAACATGGATGCCTATGGCTTTGAGGTACAAAGACATCTTAACCTTCCAAATTGGATGTTAAGAATGTCAAAGGTAGGTGGTGACATGAAGTTCATGGTGTGTGTACAAAATATT
The DNA here is from genome assembly GCA_038442645.1 of Agave tequilana. NCBI lineage: Eukaryota > Viridiplantae > Streptophyta > Magnoliopsida > Asparagales > Asparagaceae > Agave > Agave tequilana. The sequence goes on from JAVJIF010017111.1 coordinate 33,936, forward strand.
GTGATTAGCCTAAAAATGAGGATCTTTAACTCTAAGTTGTAAGACCCAAATCAGAGTACCAAGCTCTGATACCAATTGTAAGTTCACCTAGAGGGGGGGTGAATAGGTGATGGCTAATCTAATAGTCACTTAATGCCAAATAATGCGGAAGCTAAAAACAATTATGACCAAATAAAACTTTTACACTAAACATTATGTATAACTCAAGAGTGTAGCCGAATTCCCCGTGAGGGGCTCTGGACTAACTCCTCAAGATTCCCCTGGATATGGGTTGAGGTGTCGCGTTGGCTCTCTTGGTTGAATACAAGTGTTAGCAAACAATCTCAAGCAAGTATATCAATTAAGCACAATGAATATCTTGCATGTAAAAATAAAGACAAGTAATAGCATGCAAGATATAAAAGAGATAAAGAGAGAGAGAGAGTGAGCAATCGCAAACACAAAGGGTTTGTTTCGAGGTTCGAGCACACTTGCTCTACATCCCCGCCTTCGACACACGAAGGATTTCCACTATGCAAGATCTCAATGGATCTCTCCCCGGTGCTGCAACACCTACAAGCCCTCGGACTCCCTAGTCCCGTACACACGCAAGCCCCACAAGCTTGCCGAGGCCGCACCTCAAACCAAGAGTTCACAATCGAACTCTAAACCACCGCGAGCACACTTGCCCGCCTCCTCAAAGTACAAAGAAAAGATCTTTGGTGATCACAACACTTTGATCACCTAAAAGCACTCTCACTACAACACTCCTATAGAATGAATAATCAATGGATGCTCAAGTGTTTGTGTGAGAAAAACAAGGAAGAGAATGGTGGAGGAAAACTCAAAGAATCACTTTTACACTCTTGATAAAAACTCTCCTTTTAATTGAAAGTATTGGCTCTAAATTTTGTGGAGAAAAACCTCTGAAAAGAGTAGGAAAAACTGGCTCTAAAAGTCTCCAAAAATCTTAGTGAAAACAATGCCCAAACCCCCAAATTTATAGAGCTAGAAAAACTAGCCGTTGGGGTTCTGTCAGGCCAGTCGACCGCCAACGGTCAAAAATTCGACCGTTGGAGCCTCCGGTCGACCGCCCGGTCGACCGAAAAGAACAGAGAGCACTGCTCTTAGTTCCGATCGACTGGGTCGGTCGACCGGCCATCTGCCAAGATAAGGCGTGCACGTCTGTGCACGTCGGTCGACCGATTCGGTCGACCGACTTCAGCCCTAGTCGACTTGGTAGGTCGACTAATCGACTTGGCTGAAGCCTGGAACAGAAAATCTGGGATTAAAACTTGGTCTTTTTGATTGAAATAAAATCCCATAAATACTTAGAAAATCTACAAAAATAGTTTTACCAATATACTTTGATAAACAAACATGCTTGCACAAAATCAAGACATGTTATAAAAGATTGGACTATTTTTGTAAGTAGGAAAATATTAGCTCAAATGAAAACTTGTATTTTCCAAAATCTTGTTTTTCCAAAAACTCCTTTAAATACAAAAACTACATATTTTGAATTCATTAAAGCATAGTGTATATGGATATGATCCACTACACAATTAAGATGAAATATCTATATTTTTGGCATTAAGCTCTAAATATGGTTTTGGATAAAAGACATGCATATAAGAAATTCCAAAAACCAAAAAGTATTTTTCCAAAATGAAAGTCTTTTCTAAATCTGAAAATTCTTTTATGAAAAGACAACTAAATCAAGAGTGTGTGTGTGATATATACATGAGCAATCCACCAACTATTCTATTCTTTACATTTTATCTAAAAACAAAAATCTTATACCTAGACACAAGTCTTCATCTTCTTGAAGTCTTCACTTGAAGCCTTCTCATCTTCTAGACTTCGTCCAAACACAATCCAATGAGCTCAACTCTTGATGTGGTCTTGATGCATAGGCTCGTGAATCAACCGGTGCTAGCTCCAAAACTTGACTTTAAATCCTTTGTTGAAGCTCCACACCTACTAAGATCTTGATCATGAATCTGTCACTAATTAAACACAAGATCATTAGTAAACATAACTACATGAGTTGATCATCATCAAAACTAGAGTGATGGGCCTTTGGGCCAACAGATATTTTATACAAAAAAAGTTATAAATTATATGTATTATTCTATTATTTTATAAAATTCAGTGTGGGCGTACACTCACACTAGACTGTATGTAGGCCTGTCTCTGATGGGGACCCTGGGGCAGCAAGTATGTTTCATTCATGTGAAAGAGCACTGAACCATAATTTCTTTTGTTAAACCAGAAATAATTCATGACTTGTTTTTCAATGTCTTTACCAAGAAAATTAACGAGAAAAGTTTAGCTTGAAAGTGCGAAAGATTTCTGAGATCACCTTGAACGGATACAGGCTGAACAACAAAAATTAATGCGTATGCAATCCTAAAGATTTAGCGAAAATCGAGATTATACCTTCGAGATCTTGCTGAATTGATCTCATTAACAATCTTCAACCGTGAACTGGGGTGCTATATCGAACACCTTATGATCTTCTATCGTATTCCAAAAATACCAAATCAGATGGAGGGTGGGCTCCGAACTTCCGATATCCCCTCTCAGCTCTTTTGGAAACTAGAATTTCTCTCCTTTTGTTTCTGTTGTATGATGCATTTCGCGGCTAAGAGCTATATGAGGCTTTTTATAAGTTATGATAGAGACCGCTAGGAATCAAATAAGGATCAGACTTCTAACGAAATTATTAAACCCTAATTCAACCCGAATTAGGATTCTCAATTCTTAAATTATAATTCAGTCCACTAAAAAGATTGTAATTGCACTTTTGTCCTTATCTCAAAGTTACTTTCGAGATCCATATTATTATATACCTAAAATCTCCCCACATTAAGATTTCTTATGTTCGTCAATTAAATTGAATTATTGACAATTTTCTTTAATCGATATCTTGTCCTTGATACGTATCACATAACTTATTTGTCATATTGGATAATTAAATTCACCTGCAGGGCTTGACATGTACAAAACTTAGAAGCTTTTCAAGAGGACATCAATGTTGGCCCAAAGGCCCATCACTCTAGTTTTGATGATGATTAACTCATGTAGTTATAGTACTAATGATCTTGTGTTTAATAAGTTTCAGATATATGATCAAGATCTTAGTCGGTGTTTAGCTTCAACAAAAGATTCGAAGTCAAGTTTTGGAGCTAGCACGTGTTGATTCAAGAGCTCGCGCTTCAAAGATCGCATCAAGTATTCAAGAGGAGTCTAGCTCATGGATCAAGGCTTGGACCAAGTCAAGAAGGAGAAGAAGATTTTCAATAGAAGATTTTCAAGACTTGAGTCTAGTTTTGTAAGTGTTAACGTTTGTTTTTAGATAAAATATAAAGGATAGATTAGTTGTGGATTACTCAAGCTCATATATACACACAAACACACAACATTTACATGTGTTTTCTTAAAGTAGTTTTGATTTTAGAAAATACCGTTTTGGTTTTTGAGCTTCAAAGTGTACATTCCTATATTTCATGAATAGAGTTCATCAAAATGATTTTATATGGTTTATATGTATTTTGAATTTCATTCATACACATTGTTGATTCAAATGTTTAGAAAAACTTAATTGAATGTTTTTATATCACGTGTTTAAGTTTTGTATTTATCAAAACTTATTTTAGAGCTTATTGTCAAAAACATTGATACTTCATCTTATATGTGTATTAGATCATATCCATATACACTAAGCTTCAACAGTGTTTAAAATATCTTATATTTGTATTTGAAGAAGTTTTGGAAGAATCGTTTTTCAAATTAAAGATTATTTTTGAAAATAAGGATTTTTGTTTAAGACAAAATTTTTATATTACAAAAATGGTTCAAAATGTTTGTAATATGTGTTGATTTTTGATCACACATATTTCTACTTTAAAGTATTTCAATGAACTTATTTTTGTAGATTTTCAGTGATTTTATGGGATTTTATTGAAGTTAAAAAGACCAAGTTTTTAATCCTAAAATGTCAGACCTGGCCTTCTTCCGGTCAACCGACCGGTCGACCGATGCAAAAGTTGGTTGACCGATGTGCACAAAAACGTGCACGACCATTTGGCTTGAGGGTCGGTCGATCGGGCGATCGACCTCTATGGCCTCGGTCGACCGATAGGCCCCAACGGTCAGAAATATGACCGTTGGTCGGTCGACCGGCCGGTCATTTTGACCTGCAGTTTGACCTCAATGGCTAGTTTTTGGGAGTCTATTTAAGTGGGCTGTTTTGGGCTGTTTTGAACAAGATTTGAAGAGGTTTTCAAAGCTAGTTTTTCCTACCTCTCTTAAGGTTTTTCTCCACTTGTTTTAGAGCTAATATTTTAATATCAAAAGGAAAGTTTCAAGAGTGTTTTCAAAAGAGATTTCTTGAGTTTTTCACATCTCTATCTTGTTTTTCTCACACCAACTTGAACTTTTCATTGCTATATTAATCCTCTAGGAATCTTGGTTGTGAGAGTTATTTTTATGATCAAGATAAGTGATCACAAGATTTCATCTTTGTATTGTGAGTTGTCGAGGTTGTGACCTTGGTGAATAGAGTTTTGTGGAGATCAAGTAAAGTGATCACCAAATGTTCTGACGTGTGGTTGGAGGAGTTGTAAGAGGTGCGGCCTCGGCAAGCTAGTGTGCTTGCGTGTGTTATTCTTGCAAGAATAAGAGAGGGACTAGTGAGTCCAAGAGTTCTAGTGTGAATTCGTTGTAGGTGTTGCGACACCAAGTGATCTTGCAAGATCGATTCTAGTGAAAATCTTTCATAGTGTTGAAGGCGGGGACATAGAACAAGGGTGCTCGAACCTCGAAACAATTCTTCCATGTTTGTGATTGCTCTCTCTCTCTCACTTGTGTTTTTATATCTTGCATGCTTATATTATTTATCTCTTTGTATGCTTGATATACTTGTTCTCAATTGATATATGATTGAGATTCTTTGCTCACACTTGTATTCAACCAAGAGAGACATAGTGGCACCTCAACTCTTAATCTAGAGAAATCCTGAGGAGATAGACCAGAGCCCCTCACGGGAATTCTGTTACACTCTTGTGTTATACTTTGTGTGTTTTGCTTAATAGCTTTAGTTAGCTTAAATAGTTTTTAATTCCGCATCATTATCATTAGATTAGCTAGTACACCTATTCACCCCCTTAGGTGTATTTTCAATCATCGCTTTGTTATTTCAGGACGTGAATTTCGTCAATGAATAATGTTCATCGCAAATATTATATTATCACCCAACTCACGATGTTGACTCATTAAATTTATCTCTCTTCTTAATAAATCAAAGTGACAAGTATAACATGTACATGTCCATTAAGTATTTAAGGATTAAGAGTAAGCACTCATAATAATGATGAGGAGTAATTTCTAATATATTTAATATATAGAAAATTACCTCACTTGGTCCTATCCAATACACACAAAGTGCACTAATGTAATATTTTGAGACATCAAACAACATCTTATAGTCAAGATAGACTATTCTAGAATATTGTATTACAATCCTACCGATGGTATGTCCAACTCCATTTAAGATTATGAACTTAACTTATGTTGTATAGGGATCTGATGATTTGATCTTCTGTATATAAACCGAACTGTACACGCCAGATCGTCTACAGTATAGGACACAAGACACACGTGTATATAATACAATCATTTGCCCATACATATTCTCATAAAATAAAAATGAAATTATATAAGTAATAATCATATATTGAGTTCTAATACAAAAAAGCTAAGACTTTTTAGTATATCTCCAACACAGCTAACTAATTAAATCTTAATTTCGTCTTTCTCTTTTACTTTGGCTAATTTTCGTATTTTAATGAGTTTGGGTACAATCGAGATTAAAATTTTGTCTTTTTATAATGTCTTTTTTTGATTAACATACTCTTCTTAATGTTTTCTACCGTGAATGCGTATTAAGTTTGACAGAATCACACATATTCTGTCATTTTTTGTGTATGTTAATTGTATTCTATTATTTCTTCTAATTTGAGTTTATTACTGCAACTAGGGTTGTTTGGTTAGGGGTGAAAGTGAGAAAGTGAGAAAGTAGTAATAGTTTCCTTTAGAACTTGAGAATTGGTTAGTAAGTTTTTCAGTGTTTGGATGTTATTGGAATAGTATAGTCTGAAAAATATTATATCTTTTTCGGTATTTGGATGGTAATGTAAAAGTGGAAGTAAAAATGTTAACCACAAATTTGACCGCAAAATAATATTAAAATAGAAATTAATTAAGAAAAATAAAAATTGGACTGTAATTAGAATGCAAGTGAGATTTACATGATCACAAAACTAACTATTTTGAGGTATAACTTATTACAAATGAGATATACATGATCACAATATTAACTGTAGTACTGTGGAAGTGAGAAAATGATTATATAAAAGGGAAAAGAGAAAGAAAAAGGGGTTTTCTCAATTTTCTTTTCTGGTGTTTGGATAGATAGGGAAGTGAGAAATAATACTTCTACATTTCTTTACTTTTGCCCACTTCCTTGAATCCAAACAGCCCCTCAGGGGTATTTAAGGGGCGAGTTGGGCACGCTCCAGATATGTTTTAAATCAGAATCTGAATTTTCGGGCAGGTTTTTGAGTGAAATTAAACTCACCAATCAGGTTTCGGGTTGGGTTCAACAGGATCCAGTTTCGAATTTGGATGGAATTTGCTGAATTTAGCAAAGGGTATGCCAATGTGAAACTCTACTTAAACATACATGACAGATTTATTCTATATGTATATATATGGATGAGTTATGCATTATCATGGATATGAATATGCGCATGAATACATAGTGTGTGTACGCATGTTGACTGATTTTTCCTGCACACAAAAATAAGGATATTAAATTTAGAAATAGTAGTGTGAGGTTCAGTTCTAATCCGCGGTAGCAAGGCTATGCGGGTCGTGATCCTCAAGGAGGGACTGCGATAGAAGCGTTAAGCAAGTTAATCTCTAAAATTTATCTTTTTTAGTTAATTGTCACGATGGTATTTACAAAGAAACGTGGTATTTACAATGAGTTGTGGAAAGAATATTGGAGAGATGTGGATTTAATCTACGAAAAGAAAATAAAGAAAAGAAAGGAAAACTTATCTCTTTATTTGCTTGCCGTTTGAACCGTTGCGATGATTTCCCTTTTCTTGGAAGGCGTACAAGCACGGCTTATGGGATCGTCCGCCTTCTTAATCTACTCTACGAAATAAAACAACAAGCTATGAAGACTTGTTCATCGCCATGGGCCGTCAAGGTTCCTTCTTCGGCTAGGTAGTCTCAAAGCGTCAAGTTCTCACGGTTTGCAAGACATCAGAGAAGGAAACAATATAGAAAACAAGATCAAAGAGAACAAGAACACAACATAAAATAGAAGAGATGAACAAATAAACATAACAAAAACAAACCTTTGAATGGATTTCATTAACAATTGAAGAAGAGTAGGCTTACACCGCTATCACCTCAGTACAAGCATGGACTCTTTCCTCCATGAAAGCTTCCTCCACTCTCAGAATTTACAAAAAGAAAATAAAAATATAAAAGTGGAAAAAAATCCTAAAAATCCTAACTTTGGCCCTTGGCTCGCCTCTGGACGCTCTGTACGTTGCACTGCAGGTGATATTTATAGGGCAGAAGGAAGTAGAGTCCCATCACAACACCTCCACGAAATCTGGTCCATGGATAAGATCAAAGTGCCGCGGAATCGCGGCTTTTGCCGCGTTTCCGCGGCACTACAGTGGCTTCTGGCCACGCGCTTTGGCGCGTGGCCTCTCCTGGTCCGTCCACGTGGGATTTTGCTTCTGGAAGTGTGATCCTGGCTCTCCATCTTGGGATTTCGAGATAACTTAATAATCAAGTTACCTTGATCTCAAGTATCTCCCAATCTCTTTTAAACGAATTTCCTTCTCATCTTTGGCTTTTATGCACATCCTGCAAGAGTTTAGGGTTGGGTAGAATTCTATCCTTCCCTAAACTTTAATAATTGCAACTTTAGCCCTTTCATAATTGCACTTTGACAATCTGCTATTTGCACTTTGACTCTTGGGCTTCAAATATGGGCTTTTGGGCTTCATTAGGCTTTATTTATTGTTAAAATAATAATTCGAGGCCTGCACACAATAAATTACAAATTATTAATAAATGTGCAGAATTAAATGAATAAATATGAAAATGTGATGGTAAATATGATGATAAAAATGCACTTTTGACTACCAATCACACCCCCACACTTATCTTTTTGCTCGTCCTCGAGTAAAAACAAAGAAAAAGAAAAAGTTAATCTAACCTAACTCACTTTCGTAGGAATCACGATTGCACTTAGCACGTGCAACAAGCCGTTAAACCTCTAGGTTACCCTAGAGGACGAGTGTTGTCTCGTGAGGGTTTTCAGCGGATTACACCCACAAAATCCATAAAAAGGAAAATATTTGAATTATTATTGAAGAGACTAAGTAGTCTATAAGTTTTAGGATCCTCATTTTTATTCATTCTTTAAACTTAGTCTTAATAAAGTTAATTGTTTTCCATTTTAGGTAAGAATTAAAATTGAATTTCTAATATAGTCTTTTTCGTTACCAAAAATCATATGCATCCTTATGTTTTTACTAGGAATTCCTTAACTTGGACTCTCATGCCTCTTTATTATTTGTATAACATCATCTAATTTTCTTTCGTGTAAGTATCTAGGCTTCTTGAGGCCCTCATACCTAACTAATCGACTATTAGATGTGTTAATATAATTTTTTTTTTTTTTTGCATGTATAACTCATCTAATTTTCTTTCGTATAAGTATCAAGGCTTCTTGAGGCCCTCATACCTAACTAATTGATTATTAGATGTGTTAATACATATATTATATTTCTTAGTCTTCTTAGGCTTTCTAATCCACCCATGTAGCGAACTTAAAGTCGATGACTCCCAAACCGGTTGGCTTTAGGGCACCAGGTGAGAAAACACCCCGCGGACTCAAATTCGAGTGAACTAGGCCCCAAAACTAAGGACTTTATTTTATTTACTCACCTTTAGGCGTGAATACTTATGCTTCTTGAGGCACATGTATCAGCTTAATTGGTGATTTTTTTCTTTTTTTTTTTTTTTATATGAGGCACAAGGTCTTTGTCTTAGAATCCTAGATATGCATTTGGTATGCATATTTCATTAAGGTAAAAATCAAGACTAATTATTTATTCAATTTCTCTCCTATACCTAAAAATTTAAACAATTTATTTATTTTGACCAAGTTTTTAGAAATCCTAATCATGATTTTCCTAATCCTTAAAACTAACTTAGATTTCTTTCAAAAAAAAATAAGTCAAAATATTTCCTTTTTATAAAAATTTTTTTTTAAATTTTTTTTTTTATTAGCAATTTTTTTTTTTTGTTAGTTTTTACCTATGTTAGTATGTTAGTAAAACCCACCCCCACACTTATCTCATGCATTGTCCTCAATGTATGAATGAATGCATATATGCATGAAACAGAACAAGGGAAGGCGGAAGTTACCTTAGGGTGGTGGTTCCGGAGGTGGTCTAATTGGTCCACGAAATGCGGCCCAATCAAGATAACAGATAATTTGGTAGAACCCACCAGAAACTTTCCTTACATAACCCACTAAAATATATGTATAATCAGTTTTTAGTATTTCCACCCCATCAAATTTCCAAATTTCATAATATATTTCAGAGTTAATTGTCTCAACCTCCTTGTCCCAAAATGGAGTATGAAAGGATGGAATTATTGACTTGGACATTATAGGTGCGGGAACGAATACCGACTCAGGGAAAATGCTCAAATCAAGTAAGGGCTCAGGAGTCGGGCTAGGTTCAAGAATTGGGTCCAAGTCAAGAAATTGAAACTCAAGTCCACAATCTTCTTCCCACAATGGAATGTGACCTAATATGAATGATATCTCTTTACTTCCAATATTAAGGAATTTTAGCTCATCGCCATACAATTCTTCAAAACTAAGGTCAACATCTTCCGTCAGAATTGTACAATCAGTTTCAGAAGTAAAGAGATTGTGAGAATCTAGGTCATGTTCAAGTTCTAATTCGGGAAAGGGAAAACTTGCCAAGTTATCAGAATTTGAAGTTTCGGCAAGTTCACATGATGGTACTGAATTAGAATCTTGTTGTCCAAAGCAACTTAGTTCGTCTGCTTTAAAAGAGTGGTCAGCGATATCAGAATCAGCCGGACGGTTAGAACGTAAGCATTGAACCATCAAATCAATATCATGATCACGGGCTAATTTAGCCTCGGTCATGGCAGCTAGCATCCCTTCATAGTCGATAGGTGCTTCTTGTTGAAAATAGGAAGGGTAATCTTGATAAAGTTGTGAGTCGGTGGACTCACGTATCATCATGTCTAAAATTGATGGTGAATTTTGCTTGGACTTATTTATACTCATCATTTCCAAGATATGGATTTCTATTCTGAATGGGTGGATCTGAGTATGAATCTTGGGAAGAATGTGGACTAGATGGATATGGAGGACAATTTGGTTGAGAATTAGACTCGGGGGACTCGAAACCCCATGAACTCTGTGACGAGTTGAAATTATTATGAAAATTATAGTCATAAGATGGGGGGTGTGGGTTATATTCATTCGGATAAGACCATTCCGGCACACTAGGTTGGTCAAAGTTAGGGTATGCCGGGTTGGTAATATCCGAATAATAGTTAGGGGTGTAATATGGATTAAAATTGGAATTATTATTATGTGCCATATCACACCAACACAAACAACACAAACAAATAAACAAACAAAAAAGAAAAATTCTAACCTAAGTTAGGGTAGACCTATGACCTAGACGACTCCTAACTGGTTAGACTTTCCACGGGAGGTCGGGTGCAGACTTTGACCACGAGTTAATCAGCCAGGTCAGGGCAAGAGTGGTGGGAGGTTTTCCGTCAAAGACGTTCCTTAATTAAATAACCACCAATCTTCGGGCTTTCGGCCCTCAATCCCTTTCCTAGACACTGATTTGGCAAGAGTCAACTTCCAGCACTGTTCCCCCTTAGGATAATCTCCTATTGAGTCCGAGATGTCCCTAGGGCCAACGTCTACTAGTTTTAGTTAGGCTTGGGTTAGTGAGTGCTTGGGATATGATTTTGGGCTAAGGAAGGGTGATGAAATCCCCACCTTATCTTGTTAATGGGTTATGCCCTTAAGATGAATTAGTGCAAGTGTACAAGATAAATAGATAGAATTCACTCAAAGCAGAAAATCAACCAAGAGATGAGTCCTATTCTACATGCAATGCGTACGTACCTTGCGTCTCCAGCACTCTTCAACAGTAAATAAAAATAATTGAAAAGACACGTGCCTAATATGCAAACGTCTAATCAAATTTTATTTTTAACAATCAATATTTTACTGTTGAATTATTAGCAATTTACAGGTATATCACAGAACAAAACAAAATAGAGCAGTAAGCAGAATTTTTAACTTGAAGCACCCTGCAAAAAATTTGAATCAGTAGTCCTTACTGTTGCCGCGTTTCCGCGGCTCTGGCCGCGGATCCGCGGCAAAACAGTGGGCTCCTGTGCTCTGCCTTCGAGGGCAGAGGCACAGGGCAGCTATATGTCCACTGCAGCTGCTGTTTTCTGTTTCCTGTTCTCCAAACCTGCAAACAGAAAAGAATAAAGAATTAGTTAAAAATTAAAATTTTTTTGTTTTAGAGATAACTTACCGTCCCTCCCCGGCAATGGCGCCAATTTGTTGACTGATTTTTCCTGCACACAAAAATAAGGATATTAAATTTAGAAATAGTAGTGTGAGGTTCAGTTCTAATCCGCGGTAGCAAGGCTATGCGGGTCGTGATCCTCAAGGAGGGACTGCGATAGAAGCGTTAAGCAAGTTAATCTCTAAAATTTATCTTTTTTAGTTAATTGTCACGATGGTATTTACAAAGAAACGTGGTATTTACAATGAGTTGTGGGAAAGAATATTGGAGAGATGTGGATTTAATCTACGAAAAGAAAATAAAAGAAAAGAAAGGAAAACTTATCTCTTTATTTGCTTGCCGTTTGAACCGTTGCGATGATTTCCCTTTTCTTGGAAGGCGTACAAGCACGGCTTATGGGATCGTCCGCCTTCTTAATCTACTCTACGAAATAAAACAACAAGCTATGAAGACTTGTTCATCGCCATGGGCCGTCAAGGTTCCTTCTTCGGCTAGGTAGTCTCAAAGCGTCAAGTTCTCACGGTTTGCAAGACATCAGAGAAGGAAACAATATAGAAAACAAGATCAAAGAGAACAAGAACACAACATAAAATAGAAGAGATGAACAAATAAACATAACAAAAACAAACCTTTGAATGGATTTCATTAACAATTGAAGAAGAGTAGGCTTACACCGCTGTCACCTCAGTACAAGCATGGACTCTTTCCTCCATGAAAGCTTCCTCCACTCTCAGAATTTACAAAAAGAAAATAAAAATATAAAAGTGGAAAAAAATCCTAAAAATCCTAACTTTGGCCCTTGGCTCGCCTCTGGACGCTCTGTACGTTGCACTGCAGGTGATATTTATAGGGCAGAAGGAAGTAGAGTCCCATCACAACACCTCCACGAAATCTGGTCCATGGATAAGATCAAAGTGCCGCGGAATCGCGGCTTTTGCCGCGTTTCCGCGGCACTACAGTGGCTTCTGGCCACGCGCTTTGGCGCGTGGCCTCTCCTGGTCCGTCCACGTGGGATTTTGCTTCTGGAAGTGTGATCCTGGCTCTCCATCTTGGGATTTCGAGATAACTTAGTAATCAAGTTACCTTGATCTTAAGTATCTCCCAATCTCTTTTAAACGAATTTCCTTCTCATCTTTGGCTTTTATGCACATCCTGCAAGAGTTTAGGGTTGGGTAGAATTCTATCCTTCCCTAAACTTTAATAATTGCAACTTTAGCCCTTTCATAATTGCACTTTGACAATCTGCTATTTGCACTTTGACTCTTGGGCTTCAAATATGGGCTTTTGGGCTTCATTAGGCTTTATTTATTGTTAAAATAATAATTCGAGGCCTGCACACAATAAATTACAAATTATTAATAAATGTGCAGAATTAAATGAATAAATATGAAAATGTGATGGTAAATATGATGATAAAAATGCACTTTTGACTACCAATCAACGCACATAGTGGTCTGCGAGAGTGGCTGAATGGTAAGCCACTTGGTTTGCTCCCAAGCTGGTGCCGGTTCAAATTTCGCTCTTAACGACATATTGGGGATTAGTTTGAGGGTTTGTTGACCACCAAATTTCCTTAAGAAGAGGGTGGGTCCTCTGGAATACCTTAAAATTTACCTTCCAAAACAATATTCATACAAGTATGTATAAAATCAAGTGTGTGTGTGTGTAAAGAGAGAGACTTGTGTTCTTCCAAAAGGATTTGAACCCGAATCCTTCCAACTCAAATACAAACCTCCGAATTTTGAATACAAGATTCACTCCATTGAAGTTGATTTATATTATTTTAAGTATTAATAAACCAAAAATCAGGTATTTTGAATATTTTTTGTCCATTGTAGCACCCCGTTCCCAGGATACGTACCCTGATACGTGTCCCAAAATTTTTCGACTTTCAGTATTTGCTTTTAGGTTGTGATTACTTATATTATTGTGTATCGGATCTGAATTCTCAGACCTAGAGTAAGCCCTGACCCGAACCGAGAACCCGGTACCAGCCTGCAGCCCATTGACCATTCTGATAATCCAATTTGATCGGTTTTAGTTTCAGACACTATTTTCTAATATTTTAGATTTTTCATGATTTTTTAGAATTTTTCAGAATTTTTCTGCAAAATATCCAAAATCGGTGTCGGTGGGCATCGCGGACTGATTCCCAGATTTTTAGTTTTCAAACGGGATTGAATTTTCAAAAATAGCTTTCACATTACTTCTTATAATTTCATTTTCTATCTAAAACCATTTTTTGAGATTTTTCTAAATTTATCAAAATTTCGCCGATTTTGGTGTCGGCCGGTATCGCCGGAAGATTTCAGGATTTTTAATTTAAAAATTATATTGAATTTCTCGAATCCAATTTCATCGAGCATCTTAGAATAATATTTTCTATTTTTAAAAAATTTTCAGAACGTTTCTGAAATAGTCAAATTTTCGCCCTATAAAATAATAATATTTTTACCAACAATTTCTTTTCTTACTTTTTCCTTCTCTATTCTCCTACTTTATACTTCTAGAAATTATAATAAATAAATTAGTTAATAATAAATTTTTTACTATTTTATTTTCTTTTTTCATATTTTTTTCTTTTTTCCTTTTTCTTTAATTTCTTTCTTTTTCTTTCTTTTCTTTCTCCCCCCATTGACTTTCTCCCCTGCTCCCTGCTCCCACCGCCTGCGCCCGTCGCTTGCAGCAATGCCAGCCGTCTGCAGCCCCCTCTCACCCCTAATCCCATTCCATCATCACCCCTACTCTTCTCCCTTCTATAAAAATCTCCCTCCTCCTCTTCAATTTTTAACTTCATCTCCTTCTAAAATAAAACAAAACTCACTTCACCCTCTCCATGGCCGCCGCCTCCACCATCACCGCCGCCGCCGCCGGCCACCCCTAGGCCGGCCAACCACCTCCCCTACACCCCCTCTCCACTTCTCCACTTCCATCAACCCAAAAACCCCACCTCCTTCTCCAATTTCACCATAACCCATCACCACCACCTCCCTTCCTCCTCCAAAATTCACCACAACCTCTACCAATTCTACCACTCCAAACACCTCATCATCACCTCCTCCTCCTCCTCTAACTCCCCAACACCACCATCATCACCACCACCACCACAACCACCACTACCACCAACCACCATCACCACCTCCACCAACAACCCAACCAAACAACTCCACCATCACCCCATCCTCCCTCCCCTAGGGCGCACGCGCCGCCCCCACCACCTCCGGCGGCGCGCCGCCGCCCCAGTGCCGCCGGCGGCCGCCGGCCACCTCCTCCCCTCCTTTTCTTTTTCCTTTCTTTCTTTCTTTCTTCTTTCCATTCTTTCTTTCTTTCTTTTCATTTCTTTTCCTAAATAAACTCACTTTTCCTACATCCCTAAAATACCCCCTCCTCAAACCTTATTTACTCCCCTATATTTACAATCATACCCTCCTCTTTTTTATTCCTATTCCTTTTCTAAAAATTACCCTATTTTCTCTCTCTTTCTCTCTCTTCCTATAACTTTCTCTCTCCTCTCTCCCCTCTCATTCCCTCTCTAATATTTATATAAATATTTATAATTATATATTTTAATATACAACTACGGGCTAGTGAATTGCTCGTGCGGATCGCCGATTTCCTGGATTTTTAACCGGTTTTCATCCTGGTTTCAGGCGAGTGCTTATTATTAATTTAAAAATAAATACTCTTGTATTTATAACATGATATTGATATATGGATATTTTTAACATGCCTAACACTTGCTACTGTAATTTTTAGTACATGACTCCTGGCTATGCATGATACCGGCACTCGGTATTTACACCGGCACTCGGTATTTACACCGGCACTTGGCAGGTATTTACACCGGCACACGGTGTTTACACCGATACTTGCCATGCTATATTTGACACATGACACCCGACACCGGTACTTGCCGTGCTATATTTGACACATGACACCCGACACCGGTACTTGCCATACTATATTCGACACTTGATATTAGACCCCGGTACTTGATATATGACATACTTGTCACCTGATCCTGACCCCCGGTATGTGACACATGTTAACCCTTACTTGATATGCTACAAGTACATTGACTTGACATCGTGAACCTTGACCGGACACCCCTGATACCTGTATTATATGACATATTCATGACTATCACTTTTACGGGGACTTGGCATGACTATTATATTATTACCAGACATTTGGTACTCCTGAACTCCTGAACTCCTGTACTCCTGTATACTTGAACCCCTGAAATAGGGAGGCTCCTGACATTACTCCTGACATTATACTCCTTTAACCCCCGTAATAGGATAGCCATGGATATTGGACTTTTGTGAATACCCTGTGGACATTACTATTTAACGCTCTGTTATATTTAAATAACTTACATCGGGATGGGAGAAATTGATGGGTATCGAAATAGGTTCTGTGTTATTTGACCTGGAGGCCACCAGGCGTTTCCGAGGGGTGTACTGGCACCGCTACCCCTTTCCTGCCTGTCGAGTGTGCTATAATCCCCTGGTATATCCTGTGGGGAACGGTGACACTCTATTCCTGTTCGGACGTATACTAAGACCTTCGGGCATATAGTAAGTCCCGGTGCCTAGCGGTACGTTCCGGCTCAGTACCGGATACTCCTGGACCGTTGTCTCGGGCATGCACGGAACCCATTCTAAACATGGTTCGTCGTTCCCCATCAACTTTCAATAACCAACCTCGCTAGACTTGTATGCGGAAGTATATGGCACCGGTCATATACCGAAACATACAAATTGAGCGAGTCTTAATAATAACTTGATAATTGACTTCATGCTACATAAGTTTTAGTGTCATTTTCATACTTGCTATTTATTATAGTTACTTCATGCTTGCTAATTTGATTACATGACATTTGACCTGCTACACTTGCTATTATTTCATGCCACATAAATTCTAGTGTTATTTCCATATTTCACTATTTATTGTGATCATTCCATGCTTATTGATTTGGATACATTATGCTTGACATGATGCACTTGCTATTATTTGTACTTATCATTTGGGTTCTTCTTGCACTCGCTGGGTTGCCCACTAATAACCCTGGATTTGCATGTCTAGATTTAGCAGCTTGGACCGAGGTGGACCTTTCAGCTGAGGACCAGGCCTACTTCGAGGAGCAGGCAGATCAGCCATAGTTCCATCCCGTCTTCCCCGCTCGCGAGATTCCCTCTCCAGCTCGTGAGTTTTTATCTTTTGTATCTTGTACAGTCTACTTTTATACTATCTAGTGATGTAATATTGATGTAATATTATGTCACTATTTGTGATGACTAAGTACTTGTACTATTTTGTGTTGGAATGTATAACACCACGTATTTTCGCACTCTGATCCCTGTATTGTGTTGTATTGATGCTTAGCGTACATACGTGATGGTACCATCGCCCTGCGTATGTACGTCACAGTGGCGTCCCGTACCCGCCGGATCGGGGCACCACACCCATCCATCAAACGATGCAAAATGGACGGCCGAAAGTAATTAGTTAGTTAGATTTATGTCTTTAGACATACAAATTCTCAATCCGACCATTTGATTATAATCTAAACATTTAAAAACCCCTACAAACTAATTTTTGTTTGGTTTCAAATGTTTTACACTGTTAAACTAACCAACTCACTATTTAGACCGTCTGTTTTCTCCTACTTGATGCATAGGCAAAAAGTATTCAAAACACTTGATTTTTAGTTTATAGATACTTGAAAATAATATAGATCAAATTCAACGGAGTGGATCTTGTATTTGAATGTGGGGAGGTTGTATTTGAATCGGAAGGATTCGAGCTCAAATCCCTTTGGAAGGACACAAGTCTCTCTCTCTCTTTATATATATATATTTATATATATATATACATATATATATGTATATATATATAGAGAGAGAAAAATGTATATCAGCTTGCAGCTGAGAGAACTCTGTCAGCCTGCGGTGACGTGGCTCAAGATTTGTCACGC
The DNA here is from genome assembly GCA_038442645.1 of Agave tequilana. NCBI lineage: Eukaryota > Viridiplantae > Streptophyta > Magnoliopsida > Asparagales > Asparagaceae > Agave > Agave tequilana. The sequence continues at coordinate 51,606 of JAVJIF010017111.1, forward strand.
CACTAACTTGCGGCCCGCTTATAGGAAGAAGTTAAATTACTAGATACCCCTTATGAAAAGCTACTCTGTCGGTAAAAGACAGTGGATATGTATAGTTTATTATATTTTTATATTTTATGACGTTATTCAATTTTTGTGACAATTATCTTTTATAACTGCGGCCAAACTGCCAACATTTTTTTATTAAATCACGAAACTAATTTGAATGCTTCTTTAATTTTTTTATCTGATTTGATATTTAATGATTTTTAATATAGTCGCAGTTTACTTTTTTTCGCATGTAATGTATAATGCGATCAAGGACTCGACTATGGTCGCAGTACTTAACGAGAGCGATAGTATAATCGCAGTTTACGTATTATTCTATATTGTTTTTGTTCTTCATTTCTGACTGTTGTCTGATCCTCCTATGAACTATTAAATTGATTTTTACATATGGTATGCGATCATAGACTGCGACTATGGTCGCAGTATTAACGAGAGTGATAGTATAATCGCAGTTTACGTATTATTTTATATTTTTTGTTCTTCATTTCTGACTGTTGTCTGATCCATCCTTCATTTCTGACTGTTGTCTGATCCTCCTATGAACTATTAAATTGGTTTTTACATATGGTATGCGATCATGAACTGCGACTATGGTCGCACTACCGCGACTATGGTCGCAGTATTAACGAGAGTGATAGTATAATCGCAGTTTACGTATTATTTTATATTTTTTGTTCTTCATTTCTGACTGTTGTCTGATCCATCCTTCATTTCTGACTGTTGTCTGATCCTCCTATGAACTATTAAATTGATTTTTACATGTGGTATGCGATCATGGACTGTGACTATGGTCGCACTACCGCGACTATGGTCGCAGTATTAACGAGAGTGATAGTATAATCGTAGTTTACGTATTATTTTATATTTTTTGTTCTTCATTTCTGACTGTTGTCTGATCCATCCTTCATTTCTGACTGTTGTCTGATCCTCCTATGAACTATTAAATTGGTTTTTTCATATGGTATGCGATCATGGACTGCGATTATGGTCGCACTACCGCGACTATGGTCGCAGTATTAACGAGAGTGATAGTATAATTGCAGTTTACGTATTATTTTATATTTTTTGTTCTTCATTTCTGACTGTTGTCTGATCTATCCTTCATTTCTGACTGTTGTCCGATCCTCCTATGAACTATTAAATTGGTTTTTACATATGGTATGCGATCATGGACTGCGACTATGGTCGCACTACCGCGACTATGGTCGCAGTATTAACGAGAGTGATAGTATAATCGCAGTTTACGTATTATTTTATATTTTTTGTTCTTCATTTCTGATTGTTGTCTGATCCATCCTTCATTTCTGACTGTTGTCTGATCCTCCTATGAACTATTAAATTGGTTTTTACATATAGTATGCGATCATGGACTGCGACTATGGTCGCACTACCGCGACTATGGTCGCAGTATTAACGAGAGTGATAGTATAATCGCAGTTTATGTATTATTTTATATTTTTTGTTCTTCATTTCTGACTGTTGTCTGATCCATCCTTCATTTCTGACTGTTGTCTGATCCTCCTATGAACTATTAAATTGGTTTTTACATATAGTATGCGATTATGGACTGTGACTATGGTCGCAGTACCCTCGACTGCATATTTCTTGATGATTTTTTTTAAGTTAAATGTAATAACGGTGAATAAGTACTGATTCTATAGTCGCAGTTTACGTATGTTTTTATATGTTTTGCTTATAAAGTATGAATTATTTTTACTTATTGCTTGCGTAGTAGCACTGCGACTATGGTCGCAGTGTTTAAGAACAGCAGTCGCAGTTTGATATGTAATTAAAAAAAGCTTATAAGTTAATATAGTGAGAAAGAGACCTTACAAAAAAACAGAATTAAAAGCTTTTAAAAGAAGACAAAATAAGGTTGAATATCAGAAGATCAGGAAATCCTAATCCTCGTCATTATCACCATCATAAGCAGATTCGTCGTCTTCATTCTTCTGCTCTTTTTATTCATCACTTATTTCCTCATCATCTTCCTGTTTTTGAAGTTTTTTTGTTTCACCGATAAACTCCCAGAATGGATCGTCTCTATCAAGCTCTTCGTCTGACCCGTTGCGAGAAAGCTAGCCTACAGCATCAGAGGACATGCTTTCATCAAGCATGTCTCCGTCAAGTGGCAGAGGAATAATGTCTTCCTCACTAACCCACATGAAATCTTTATTATCCTCATGAATAGGAGGATCAGTTAATACATTATTTGATGTAGTGAGATAGTCAAAAGGAGCGAAGTCCAGACTGGTATCAGATTCACTAGAGTATCCTGAAGAAAAAGGACCGGTGGGGGAACGATTGAAGTTGAAATCCAAGTGTTCAAAGGAAGAAGATGGTGAAGACATGATTCAAGAATGAATTATTTTTTGAAAGTTTTTGAAATCAAATTGAAAAGGAAGAGCAAAAATATAGTTTTCAGGTATGAGATAATATATTAGTTACAAGCATTATATAAAGGTCAATATTGTGGAAGAACATGAATAGTAATAATAATTGTTACAGGTGAGGGTTGAGTATGGTAGGAAGTGGTAAAAAAAAATTAAATATTTAATTGAAGATTTATTGCGGGAGAATCCGAAGAGTTTCTTTTTGCCAGAGGTTTAATACTTGAAGTACAAATTAACTTTTTATAGAATTATTTGCCTATATCTTTAGATTACGTATGGTGCACATCTTTCCTTTATCGATATTAACATTATTGCATCTCTTTTTTCTAGACTGTTGTTGTATCAAGGTAGAGAGAATATTAATTACTTTCATTTAATACATAAGACATGCGAAAGAAGATTGCGACTTTGGTCGCAGTACTGAAGGAGGTCGCATTGCTATACGATAGAATGCGACTAGGGTCGCAGACGTTATATAAAAAAGTTTTGTTATACTATGACTGCGACTAGTGACTGCGACTGTGTCGCAGTTGTCATATAAAATTGAAAGTTATATTGTATTAAGTCTGCGACCATGACATGTTTTTTAAATTTTCAATGCTTCTGCTTATTTTACATTATGTTGATCCAAAATTTTTTTTAATTATATTTTTCGACGTAGTAAAATTATGAATTTTATAACTGTAGATATATTCAACTGAAAATTTGTTTGTTGATGACTTTATTCTAGTTTAGAATTAAAAAGGGGTATTTTTGTCAATTTGTTTCACGATTGTATAGGCGGGATCTTTTTTGATTTTTTTGGCGCCTACACTCTGCGGCCGATATGTGGCATATATTCAGCCACGTCCCGCCGGCTGAGAAACTCTCTCAGCCTGCCGGCTGAGGTACAGTAACCCCATATATATATATATATATATATATATATATATATATATATATATATTATATATGTATGTATATATATATATGAGGAATCTGTACCTCAGCCGCGAGCTGAGAGAGTCGACTCTCTCAGCTGGCGCAACGTGGTTGAATTTTAACCACAATTTTGGGTGCTAGTATCATGGTCACAGTTTTATATGAGGATTGTTATTAAGTAGCAGTATTTTTATGAGAATTGCTACACTTTTTCTGAGGACTGCTACCATGGTTGCAGTCCTAATTACACTGAAAATATATGATTTTTTAGGATTGCGACCATGTTACAGTAGACTGCGACCATGTTGCAGTAAGTTCACGACCATATTGAAGTGATAGCTGAAAGAGTCTTTCTCAGCTGGCGGCTGAGGTACATCTCTCTCTCTACACACACATATACATACATATATATACCTATGTATACATACACACACATATACATACACACACACACACACACACACATATAAACACAGACTCACACGCTATAGAAGTCTGGTTCTAGTGGATTTAGGTTTGATATCTGGTTTTGCCTCGTTCATTTAGGGCGGGTTTTTTTAGGACGTGTTTGTTTTGCGGAAAACACCGAAAAGGTATAAGTGAAAAAACCTTGTTCCCTTTTTCAGTGTTTGTTTTGCTGCAAATTCACTTGCACCCTTTTCACCCACATTTTTCACTTGCAGCTGCTACAGTTAATTTTGTGTTCATGTAAATTTCACTTGTAGTTCACTTACAACTCAAACCAGTTACTTGATAATTAATATTTAATTTAATTCAACTTAGTATTATTAAGTATTTAATATTTTTTATATTATTTAATATTACTTGATTTTCATTTAATAATTTAAATTTTTAATTTTTTAATCTTTCATATTTTAATTTTTTCATTAGTTTTAATATTTATAATTTTTACTATTGTTTTAATATTTTATGACTTTAATTTAATATTATTATTTAATATTTATGAATTTTTATTTAATTTTATAATTTTATTTATTATTTATTATTATTATTTATTATTTAAATATTACTTTTTCATAGTTTATTATTTATTATTTAATTATTTATTAATTTAATAATTAATATTTTAATATTTTGTTTTAAAATAATATTATAATATCCTATCTATTTTTATTATTTTTATATTAATATAATTTTAACAGTATTATTTTCAATAATATTTTAGTTTATATTATTTTATTTTTTTATCATTAGTTTAATATTTTAATATTTATTATTTTAAATATTTATTTATGTATTTAATATTTTTGCTTATTTTATTATTTTTTTATTGAGGGATTTCACTAAAGCCCCTATGTCAACTGTAATTAGGAAAAAAAACTCAACTTCATAATTTTATTCATTTCAGCCACCTCCTTTTTTAACTAATCACGTGCGCCCACGTGTTAATCGCAGAAGCGATTCTCAATGGGAAAAGACGTAATTGCTCCTCAGTAATCGCTTCGAAAAAGCGGAGCGCTTTTAAAATGCGGGCCGCTGATATATAAAGGACTGCAACATAATCATAGTCCTCATAAAAAAACATATTTTTGAGGACTGTGACCATGATCGGCAGTACTCATAAAAATGCCCTGTTTTCCGAGGACTGCGACCATATTCGCAATCCTAACAAAAATTAATATTTCTGAGGACTGTGACTATGATCGCAGTTCTCTTTATTAGTACATATTTTTGAGTTTTTATACGACTGCGACCATTCGCATTCCTCTTTATTAGGATTGTGATCGCAGTCCTCTTTATTAGGACTGCGATCATGATCACTATTCTCACAAAAAATGACATGTTTTTGAGTTTTATAGGACTGCGATCATGATCGCAATCATTTTTATTAGGATTGCGATCATGATCGCAGTCCTCACAAAAATTTCATATTTCTGAATCTTTATTAGGGCTGCGATCATGATTGCAGTCCTCTTTATTAGGATCGCGATCATGATCACAATCCATACAAAATGTCTTATTTCTGAGTCTTTATTAAAGGACCGCGACTATATTTACAGTCTTCAGAGGACTGTGATCATGAATCGCAGTCCTCATATCGTATCACCATATAAGCAGACCCACTTTACTGACAACTGATCCATGCCCAATGCTTTTTAGATCTAAAAAACAATCGATCACAAATAAAAATAAAACTCATCGTGAGCACGAACAAACGAGATCTGTAAAAGATTGATCCTAAAAAAAATTTATCAGGGGGCTCCGCCCCGTGAAACCCCTTGGAGGGGCGCTCCTCGCCCCCTTTCAACCTCTCGGCAACCTGACCGCGTAGGTCGACCAACGAATTACTTTGCGTCGGGGATTAGGATTGAGGGTAGAGTAAAATCGGGAGCGATGAGGAAGGGTAAAAGAGAAAATAAAATTATACAAAGAAGTGGTGATTGGGAAGAATCAATTTATGCTGATATGGATGAGCTTGCAGCGAAGAAATTACGAAGCTGAATATTTTTCTAATTATAAAGCAAAATAGGTGACTGCAGCGAATTTTTTTCATTTTTATTACTGTTAAATATTTGATTAACAAATTTATTCTACATTTTTATTTTCAATAGTAGATTTAATTTACAATATTGATAATACTTAAATCTCCAAACAGTTAATTGTGTGGTCCACTTTCCCACTTACACTTTCACATTACTAATCAAACAACGTAAAACACAATATACTTTTCTACTTACACTTTCACATTATCAACAAAACACCATAAAACATATTTGCACAAATCTCAATTTTTCACTATGGAGCAGTTTGTTATGGGGGCAGAAGTGGGAAAGTGGAAAAACTCATTTCCCACTTTCGATATTTGTTTGGAACCATAAATGGGAAATGGAAAAACCTCTTTTTCTTTTTCTCTTTTACACCTTCCTTTTACGCAATTATTTTCTCACTTTGAGGGTGCTACAGTTAATTTTTGGTCATGTAAATCTCATTTGTAATAAGTTGTAGCTCAAAACAGTTGATTTTGTGATCATGTAAATTTCACTTGCAGTCTAATTACAGTCCAAAAAAACTTCATAATTAATAATTATTTTAATATTATTTTGCCGTCAACTTTTTCACTTTCACATTACTGACTAAACACCAAAAAGTAAAATATACTTTTTCACTTACACTTCTACATTACAACCAAACACTGGAAAATAAAATGCACAAATCTTAATTTCTTACCCTTTTCTCACCTTTTTCTCCCCAGTTTACCACTTCCATCTTTCCCCCGCACTTCCAACAAACCAAACATGCCCCATATTTCCCATTCTCTATTTACCACTTGCATTTTTTCCTGCCACTTGCAGCGAACCAAGCATGCCCTATCCATGGTTTATGTGACTAGTACATATTTTGAAGAATAATAGCCATGGTGTGTATATTTCATTATTTCATGTGGAAAGTCTACTCACATTGAAGGGAATTTATCAATTCAAACATATACATCTTGCTTTTATCCATTTGGCCATTTCTGGATGATTCTTTGAACGAGTCAAATTCCGCGTCTAAGTGGTGTTAGTAACTCCTTTGGTGTTGAGGAGAATTGGCCAGAGTTAGCAGCAATTCATGTGACAAAAAAGGCTAGAGTTAGGTGACAATTTTAGTCATTTTCTTTGGATGCCTTTGAAAATATTATGCAAATATAATGATTTTTTAACTTCTGTATTTAAAATTCTAAATATAGGATATGAAAAACACAAATATTTAAGGAATATTAAAAATTAGAAACAAAATTTCGAAGAATTTCGTCACAATTTAATACGTTCATCAAAGTTGAATCATCTCGTCGCGCCAGCCCTCACTCACTTGTCATCCCTATATCTTAAATCTGGGAACCCATCTCTTATTGAAATATTCTAAAAACATAAAGGAAAAAGAAAATGTGAATGAAAAAATACTCCCAATTTAAGCTTCAAGGCGGGCTGGGCTGGGTTGAGTCTGACCCACTATGACTGCCACTAGCCGGAGTTTTGGGCCGTAGCCCACTCAAAAAAAGAAAGAAAGACTAGGCCTTAGCCCAGTTCAACTCGAGCTCAATCAGATATTAGAATCTGGCCCACATGAATCTCACCACCAGCCTGACTTTTGTGCCCTAATAATTTGAGTCGTAAAAAATTTCAATTTCGTTCCACTCCCATCTCCCGCCTCTCTCTCCCTAATTTCGGATAATAAAATAATGAACATCTCTCTCTCTCTCTCTCTCTCTCTCTCGTGTCCTTTTTCCACTCTCTCTCATCTCTCTGAAACCCTAATCTTCGGACATGAACAATTACCACGTCTACGAGGCCATCGGCCGCGGCAAGCACTCGGTAAGACCTCGCTCGACTCAATCTAGTCTCCTTCCTCTCTTTCTTTTTCTAGGGTTTCTTCGACAATCGATCGATGAGCTCGATTCGGCCTTTTGAAGAGGATCTAGGGCTTACTCTCGTCGTTATTTTCTTATTTCAGACTGTGTATAAAGGGCGGAAGAAGAAGACGATTGAGTACTTCGCGATCAAGAGCGTCGATAAATCTCAGAGGCCGAAAGTCCTTCAAGAAGTGAGCTCCGATTTCTGATTAGTTTGGCATTTTTATTGGTTTTTTAGGGTTGAGAGTTAATCAATTGCCAGATCCGATGTACTTACTTAAGTTTTCTCAATTTGTGATGGTATTTTGAAAGTATGTCTTTTCCCCCTTATTTGGGTGCAGGTTCGAATGCTTCACTCTTTGGATCATCCGAATATACTGAAGTTCTATTCTTGGTAAGATAAAAGACATTCTGAGTTCTTAAATGGCTGGTCTTTAAGTAAAATTCCTTTTTTTTTAACGTATCTAGTTGAAGTTTTGGGGGAATTTTGTTTCAGGTATGAAACTTCTGCACACTTATGGTTGGTGTTAGAATACTGTGTTGGTGGGGATCTGATGACCTTATTGAATCAGGTATGCAGTTGGTCTAGAGGAGCTCTTGGAGGTTCTACATGCTTTATTCGTTTCTCAGCTTTTATTCTCCTTAGATACTTGTGCTCTAATCATTGCGTTTCGAAGCTATGAATTATTGCAATTGTTGTCTAGGTGCCCTGTATTTACTTTGGGGCAAAGGATGTTTTGTATATTGCACGCATGTGATCTTCAAGTCGAACTATTAGTGTTAAAACATTGCACACAATTTCATTTTTGCTCCCTTTGAGCTAAAGGCCCTGGACCCATGTTTTATTAATGACTTGGAAATATGCACAAGAAGAAGGAAAGTGAGGGAAAGAAGAGGCACATAGATTACAGGCAGGGGAAGGGAATTGCGTTTTTTTTTCTCCTTTTTTTAGGTGGGTGGGATTTGGGTTGCGTTGCGTTGTGTTGGTATATATCTGAACTGAAATTGATTTAATTTAAAGAGATTTGTTCCAAATGACTTGCCAAAGAACAACATTTGCTGAATATATATATTTCTTACTGTAGATCTTAAAACAGCCAATAAGAGTTACAAATGTTGCATCTTTTCTTAAAAATTGCATGACTAATTTAGTTTGATGCAACATCTTTCTATGAACAAACCTCTTTTAATTGGTTAGGTGGGTGACCTATGTTTTGCGTAAGAGTCTTTCATTTTGCTTATTCCAAATTAGCCTTAGCCAACTGGCAGCTTCAGTGGAACAATCCGAAGAATTGGAGAGAGAAAGGAAATGTGATTTTGGTAGTGCTCTAAAAATCGGTTTCGTTATTCGTGCGGTCCAACACTGAATAATGATTAATCGGATTAATCAGGGATTAATCAGAGATTAACCATTTTTGAATATTTTAATATATTTAATTATATTTATACACAACTGCATATGAATATATACAATTAATTTTTGAAAATGTCTAAATATTATGCAAGACAATATCTATATGTGAAGTTATAAACCATGATATGATGAACAACAAGACATATGAATAAATAGTAAAAAAGAAGTAAGAAAACTTATCTCTTCGCATTAGTAATCTAAGATTTTAAATTTTATAGCATAAATATAAATAAAAAAAACTTACCTGCAAAATAAGATAAATAAAGAAATAGTTAATTTATCAATCAAAATAATGAGTTTTAAAGAATGATGGAGAAAGGTTGCTAAATAAGTTAATTTGAAAAACAATCAAAAATAATAAAAATAAGTATCACTTTCTGCAAAATATACAATAATAAAATATCATAATTCATTTACTATTTAATAAATAACAGTTCATCTGCTATTTAATAAAAGATAGTTATCAAATCATCAACATCACAACATAAAATACTTAGCGATCCACACACATAAAATGATAAGTTTTTCAAATAAAAAACATATGGAATGCCTAAATGATTAATCAAATTAATCGGATTAATTGGGCATTAATCGGGGATTAATTGGGGATTAATCATTTTGGACTCGATTAATCGTCTGAGCGCATAATCAGAGTGCTTAATGTAATATTAAGTGGGCTGTCAACGAATCGGATTAATCGGCCGATTAATCCGATTTTTAGAACACTGGATTTAAGTGCCATTGCTCGAGAGATCTTAAAACATATCTTATTGAGTTGAACACAATTCCATGTACGCAAATGCATGAGCTTTGACCTATATAGCATGGACACTTTTATTATGAAATCATTAATCTTTTCTACTTCTTTAGAAATAAACTTGTCACGTGTCTGTGTCCGTATTGTGTTCGTGTATTTGTTTCTTAGGCTTTAGGTTTATTCCAATCTACTTTTACAAGAAACTAATAATGTGCTTCTGGGTTTTATGATGGTTAAGCAGCTCTTTTCGCTACCATATGTATATTGGAAGAAGCCCACAATGACTAATTCATGTTTCTGTTGATAGTATAATAGTTGGTGCATAATACATGAGAGGGCACTCAAGTCAATGGTGAAAATATACACAGAGCTTTAACACAAATTTACCCTTCACTGAGTTCACTCTTTACACACACATGTGGGTATTTAGGGATGGAGTCATCTTTTGGATGCTTATGCAGAACAATATGTAATTCTATAGGTCAGAGCCATCAGGCTATAGAGTCTAATCAAGTTGACAGATTGTCACAAACATTGCCATGTTCAACACTATTTCTTGCTCACTGAAACCTATTCTTATTGATGGAAGAATTTATGTTGGTTTAACAATGTAAAGGTTGCTCTATATAAGATAGACACCCATCATTGTGCGAGTGCTCCAAAAGTTAAGCTAGAATTTAGTAGGGTCTAAATACTTGTAATAATAAAGAAGATAGTGTTGTGAAATTGCTTTGTTTTCAAGAGGAGATGATGGTCAAAGAAGATCCAATCAAGTTGGAGAAGAAAAAGAACTTAGAAAAGAAAGAGATCAAAGAAAACAGTGTGGCAGTCGACATGCCCGTCCACCATACACAACAAAGAAGAAATGTGGCTCAATTTGTCGACAGATAGCATGCACTATTGATAGGAATTAGGCTCCCATCGACAGGTGCTCGGGCCTGTCGACAACCAAAGGCGCAAAATCAAATTCAGGTTTTTTCCGGGCACGTTCAGGTTTTCTTTCTGGTGGACTCTGAATAGAACTCAAATTTTATTCATTGAAAGATTTGTTTCCAAAGATTGGAGGGTTTAGAATTATTCTAGATTAAGAAAATCAATTCCTACAAGAATTGATCAAGTTGTTTAAGCATCAAACGACTAAAATCATCCATAGTTCGAATATGATTTGTATTCTAAAACTATATAAATAAAGGTTGTAACCTAGTATGTTGAAACCTATAATACACGGATACAGACACGGGATACAGACACGACAAGGCACGGGACATGAGAAAATCTAAAAAATTAAGATATGGGGACACAACAAGCAATATTTTATTAGTATTATTATTCTATATAAATAAATTTATAAACTCACATGCACTACAACAGAAATGGGTTAAGACTTTTTACGGCTGTTTTACTGACTTTACAGACTTTTCATCGCGGTTCTAAATAGAATCACCGTTAAAAGTTTGACTTTACAGACTTTTCACCACTGTTTTGGTGGGTCTATTTAGAACCGTCGTGAAAAGTCTGTAAGCTAACTTTTCACAGCGGTTCTAGATAGAACCAACGTGAAAAGTCTCACTTTTATAAATTAAATTGTTCAACATGTAACAAAATAGATACAAAATAAACTGTAACAAAACTTTACCAAAATGTGTTTGAGCTATGTCCAGGCTGAGTTTGACCGTTCGGGCAAGTCAGAACAGTTGACTCGTGTCGGGCACGAATTGATAGTCCAACATGTGTCGTGCACGTGTTGGGCACATGTCTGCACTTACCTGACATGGACACATCGGCCCTGGGCACGTGTTCGTGCTTCATAGATTGAAACACAAGGAAAATATAGAAAATCAATGCCAAGAAAAAGTTAGGTGACGGTGCAAAGAGAAAATGAATACTCTTGTAAACTTGTTGGATTCAAGGGGAAGGTAATTGCTCTTGTGGGAATCACGGAGAAGGTTAGATCTCTTATACTAAGTTTATTAATAAAACTCTCTCAATTCTCTCCCTGTGGACGTAGGTCTGATTTGACCGTATCACGTTAAATCCTCATGTTATTTCTCTCTTATCTTGATATTGCTCTTTTGCTTTACTACTTTTCTTTTGCAAATATTACATATTGTCATGGTTCCACAATGTCGATCACGGTCTTGGCTGCACAACAGTTGGAGTCATAATCTGATTGTTAGTTTGGTCTCAACATATAGCCCTATTAACGTTTGATAGTAGGTTACATTTTAGTTGTGTTACTTGGTGTCAAACAAATTTTAAAAATGAAAGAGAAATAATAACTTGTTAGTCAACATCCCGATAGAGTTTCGTCATGATACTTGGCCTCTCATATCTCTGATGACAGTTTTGGCATAACTACAATAACTATTTTGAGATGTGATGTGTAGACATAGTAAAAGCGAATAGTCACATATGAAAAAGTGTAAATACATGTTTTCTCCAAAAAAAATGTGTAAATATATAGGGTCATGCATTCTATGATTTCTTACTTCACATGGCTTCATGGTCAATGGTAATCACTTTGAGCATTTATCCAATACCACTGAGTCGGGATTTGTATTAATAGAATATCGTAGAAGATTAAATTGTAGCTGATGCTAATTTAAGTTGTATATCACAAGTATGTTTTTATTTCTCCATGATGACAAAACACTTTACTAAATGATATAACAATGATACATGCATGCTACGTAGCGTGGACACTCATATCATGTCGTGTCATGTCCAAAATGTGTTTGACACGCTTGTTGTCTTTATTTTTAAGAATTTATTGCGTATCTGCATATCGTGTCCATTTCAATGTTGTCGTGTTCATGCAACGTAGCATGTAAGTTTGCCATAAAAAAACAAAGACAAAGAACAAAGAACAAGAACAAGAAGTTTCCAATATCCACCATAATTATAGAATAGCTTGTCTGCTTTGCTCTGTGAATCAAGTTCCTTAAAGTTTCTTCTGTTTTAAATTTGCTTCACCCTTCTTATTCATGACTTAGAAACACAAAAAAAAAGATAAAAATGTTTATGGTTATTTATAATTAATTTAACAAAATTTAAGGATCTCTACAAATCACTATTGAATTATAAATGTGCAACAAACCCAGTTCTCGAGAGGAAAAAGATTTAGTTTATGACTAAATTGATTTTCAACTAATGAGTAATGTGTATAGAGATAATATGCAAGTTCTTTGGTTAATGTATTTTTTTTTCACTCCTATGCCAGGATATTGTAAGGGATTTGTATTAGATAGTTGAGACTAGGGAAAAAAAATAATCGGATCTTGATAGGCGAGAGAAAGAGGAAGTAGAAACGTGGTGATAAGCTAATACTTTAAAGAATTTTAGAATCTTGACAGAAATGGGATGCAACCTTGCAAGATAGAAAGGAGGGTATAGTACGCATTTAACCAAGAAATACTGAGGAGGGACCATTTTTTGCTACTTCCAACCAATCATCCATCAAACTGGTGAGATTGAGGAGGATGTTGATTATGGAATTCTTTTCATGAATCATTCATCATAGCGTCAAAGTGGGATGGCAAAGTAGAGAACTAATTTTGGAGTATTATGTTAAAGAATACTGGAAATTGAAGGATTATGAAATAGATGTACAGCAACCTTGTTTATGAATGATATGTTAAATTCAGCAAATCCCAAATAAAGATATATGTACCATGTTTATGAGATCAGAGGCTTGAAATTCATTTTGATCCAAAGTGTGGTCTATACTAAGCTTATCTGATCATCTTTCTTTTTCTATCCATATTCGATATTCACACTTTCTTTCTCTTTCGACCTTATCTAACCTCCGCCTGAAGCAGTCTAGTTTCCTATGTAGCAAGGCATCCATTCAGGTTCAGGCATGGTTTCTTTTTCTGTTTCTTTTTCCTTTTTTTTTTAATTTGAGAGGATGGTTCGTGTGAGGTTTCTAGACATTCAGTTTCTTGATGTGTTTTATAATAGATGGGGTTATTTAAAAATTGGGATATTGGAGATGGTATTTTGTTATCAATTGTTTTTTAAATGAATAAACATTGGAATAAATAAAATTAATTGCTTTATTTGTCAGAATGAAGTTCAGTTTATTCTGTTACATATGTACTTATCGCAAGTGAAATGAAGATCCACGGTTTGTCCTGTAAGCTCCAAGTATAGACTTCAATATACAATTAGTTCTTAATCTAGGGTCAGGTTCAGTTCAAGATTCTTTATCTGATCCGTGTTATGTGATTTAACCGTCTATGTTTAGATCCTTAGAACATGGCTTAGTTTTTCAATGAACAAAAAGAACCATTATTTTCATTTTCCTTCCCATGGCCTTTTCCTCTAACAAGCCCCGATATTATAAATTGTGTCATTGTGAGGGTGAAAGTTCTGTAGAATCTTCCTGTCGATTGTGTCATATTTGTGATGGTTTGCAGGATAATCGGCTTCCTGAAGATTCTATACACGATCTTGCCCGTGACCTTGTTAAAGCTCTTCAGTAAGTGCTGTCCATTTTATTTTTTTAACAATGTAATTAAATTCATGAATCAATATATAGAATCTTCTGATGCATGTTACTATCAGGTTTCTGCACTCTAAGGGGGTCATTTATTGTGATCTAAAGCCATCAAACATCTTACTGGATGAAAATGGATGTATGAAGGTGCCTGTGATTTATTTGCCATCACTCCTTTGTTTTGAATTATAAACCATGTTTGTAACTTATCTCTTAATCGTTTGCGTTTCAGCTTTGTGACTTTGGATTAGCAAGAAGATTGAGTGAAATAGAGAAAAGTTCCCTCACCAAGGTTAGTTCCTCAATATTTGATTTTGGTTTTTGAGTATGTGGGTATCAGTTACATCTCCACTTTCCATATTTCCTGAATATAATTATTTTAATTTGTCAATGCTATGCATATTAGCTGCCACAGTCAAGAGAGGAACACCCTGTTATATGGCTCCTGAGCTGTTTCAGGATGGAGGAGTCCATTCCTATGCTTCTGATTTCTGGGCACTTGGCTGTGTATTGTACGAGTGCTATGCTGGAAAGCCTCCTTTTACAGGAAATGAGTTTACGCAATTGGTAAATTCCATTCTTTCAGATCCCATGCCACCTCTTCCTGATAGCCCCACCAAGTCCTTTCTGAATTTGATAAAATGTCTCCTGGTGAAAGATCCAGCAGAAAGAATACAATGGCCTGAGCTTCGTGAGCATAGTTTTTGGAGGACAAAATTCACTCCAGTTCCTCTACCCCCTCAGCCTGCTTTCAATAATATGCTTCAGCTTTCTGCTAAACCATATCTTTTGGAGAGAAATGGTGATAGACCTTCCCAACAAAGAACACCTCCCAAACGGCGTGAAAATAATGTAAATGGTGTTCTTAAGCAGAATGAGAATTTTTCTTCAGGGCATAAAGTCTTGGAAACACCTTCCAAGAATGCACTCAGCGGTAGAAAAACTCAAACAAAATCTTCTGGGAGAGTTGAAGATAAACATAAAGAGACCTCCAATCCTGGCAAGGCCGTGAATCTTCTCAGGATGTCGAGGGTCGCAAAATTGAATTTGCAGAGAGAGAATGAAAAGGAAAATTATAGGCGCCCCTTGCCTAAAATATCTGAGAATGATTCTGAAGTGAAACTAGAGAACAATGATATGGAACTTGATTTCAGTGATAACCCTGAGGATGATGCACCTGATGAATCTGATTCTGAAAATCCCGCTTGTACTCCTGGAGAAAAAATGCTAATTCAGAATGATAATGAAAGTGTTGAAGAGATAGATCAGAACATGAATCAGCCTGAGGTTTCTCCTGAAAACACTGTCATCATGTCTGAAGACATTAAGAAACCAGAGCAGGACCCATACTCAGAACCCATTGAAGTTACTGCTACCCCACCTAGTGTCAATCTTCATAGAAAAGGTCAGCGCATACAAGCAACTCCTGGGAGTGTTCCTGACGCAGAATCGTCCAGGTCATCTAATAATATTTCTGAAGTGTTTTGGCATTCAAATGATCTCTTAGTCAAGCCAGTAATGCCTAGTAGGAAGGTTGATAAGGCGTCAGATGCTATCCCATTACTTCCTTATGCTGTGCCTGCACTTGATTATGTTAAGTTACCATCAGAGCAGCTGAGTACACTGAACAGTCACATAATTCATAGTTTGAATAGCTCACAAGTCTCTGAGAAACAGAATGCTATAAGATACTTAGAGACTTTAAGTGGAAATGCAGGTGCTGCAAATATCATAACCAATGGGCCAGTCATGCTGTTGCTTGTGAAAATGTTGCGGCTTTCTAAGGTGTCTGCCCTGCGGGTTCAGCTTGCTTCAGTGATGGGATTGCTGATTCGCCATTCCACTTGTATTGAAGCTGATTTATCAAGTTCCGGTATTATTAATGCATTAACTAATGGCTTAAGGGACAAGCAAGAAAAAGTAAGGAGGTTTTGTATGGCTGCTTTAGGGGAGTTGCTATTCTACATTTCTACACAAAATGACAGTGACAGCAAAGAGAACAATTCTGCGGAGTCACCCTCGAAGGACAGTCGACACCTTTCTGGTTGGCAGGTTAGAATTATATAGTGCTTCTTTTCATCTTTATCCTTGTTGCTCATTTTGTTTATACAAGCCAGTTTTCAGAATGAATTATGAAGTTTAGTCTAGCCTTTATAACCAGTTTTGATCATGCAAACCTTATAATATCAACACAGTGCTCGGTTTAAGTATTAAAAATTTTCCTCTCATTGAAGTTAATATCTCACTTGGACCAGCTAGACACCTTATGTCTCTGTCCCATGATTTTAAACCTGTCTACTGTGATCTTTGGGAAGAATGGTTTATTAGCTCAATGCAGAAAATCAGGTAGAAGAATCACCTTTTGGTTACACAATTTTAGCCGGTAGACCAATCTGTTTTTAATATAAGTAAGTTTCTTTTAGTTTTTTTAGCACGCTGTCTTATATGGCTTCCTTGATCGATGATCTGCAGCAGCCTGTGAGTCGATGGATAAAATATTAAATCTGAACTAATGATGTCTAGTAAGCTGAGGATAATAATGGCATGAAAGTAGTATACTTTTTTTTTTATCTTCCTTTTAATTCCTTATTTGCCAGCTACAGACAACCCTGACTCTCCACCTTGTCTCTCATGATTTTTTCTGTGTAGGTTGCTTGCTAACTCAATATTAATCTCACACGCATAGTTCCTGTTATATGTCCAGACTTCATTTTCTAGACATTTGATTGTAGATTATGAGTGTCGTATCTTATATAAATTGTACTTGAAACAGATCCCCAGTTCTGTTATCGCATTGGTGGCATCTATCTTGCGCAAGGGAGAGGATGATGTAACCCAATTGTATGCGCTGAAAACGATTGAGAACATATGTAGTCAAGGCGGGGACTGGACTTCTCGTTTTGCTTGTCAAGATGTTATTGGAAATCTTTGTTACATATATAAAGCCACAGGGAAGCAAGAGAGCACAAGGCTCATTGCGGGTCTTGTTTGGTCAGACTTGCTCGTTTCAATCCACCAAGCATACAGTTTGTCTTTGAGAAGCTTTCGTTCAAAGATACGGCATCTGCTCTCGTTAAGGGTAGTTCTAGAGAACAGCAGATTAGCTTAAATCTCCTCAACATGGCTATCCTTAGTGGTCACACTATCACAAACATTGGTCGGCATCTTGTTTCCCTTGTGGAGGAAAAATTCTTGGTTCCAGGCCTTCTTTCACTTATTGAGCAGGGAAGTGAAGTTTTGCGTGGAAAATCACTCGTCTTTGTAGCCCTTCTTTGTAAGAACAGCCGCAGATGGCTTCCCCATTTCCTTTGCAATGCTAAATTGCTCTCAGCAGTTGACCGGTTGGTGAAAGAGAAAGATGCCTTCATTCAGCAGTGCATGGAGGCCTTTGTGCAGTTAGTTGCTTCTACAGTTCCAGAGATACTCGAAACTGTTTACGGGGATATATTACAGATGATGGGAGGCAAGCGACATGGACCAATAGCATCTTTGACTGGACGAAATAATACAAAGAGCACTGCTCATCTGTTTCCCGTTATTCTACATCTTCTTGGAAGCTCTTCTTTCAAGCATAGGGTGATCAGCACTCATGTCTTGCTGCAATTGGCAAATCTTGTCAAGCTTTTAGAGGCACCTTTCCAGGTACATGTGTGTTGAACTTGCAGTGCTTTATTATCTTGTTACATGTATGCGTGTTCTGATGTTCATATGCTTGGGAACAATCTCTGTTAGTTTTGGAGTTTACCTAATGCATGATCTAGAAAACTCAAGAGATTTGTAAAGGAAGTTGAGGGTTTTATTTTTTTATGATAAATGCAGGGAAGGGACGATTTCCAAATAACATTGCTTCAAGTACTTGAAACAACGACAGAGGAGCCTTCTGTCATTTTTGGTGACCCTAAGATTTTCACTAGTCGAGTTCTTCCTAGTCTCGTCAACTTGTACAAGGAAACAGAGATACAGATGCTAGATTTTTGTGCTTGAAGATATTATTTGATGTGTTGGTTCTCATCTTCAATGACACATCAGGCAATTCGCTGACAGAGGATGAGGAAATAAAGAATGACCTAAAATCAATATCTGAAACCTATTTTCTCCCTCTTTACCCCACTTTCATAGGGGATGACGATCCCATTCCAATGTATGCTCAAAAGCTTCTGGTCATACTAATTGAGTTCAACTATATTAAAGTGCCAGACATTCTCCAGCTCAAAACTATTTCTCAATTCTTTGAGTTTCTGCTGTTCGACCTTTCTAATGCAAATGTTAATGATGTCAAGCTCTGTTTGGCTCTGGCATCTGCTCCTGAGATGGACTCTAAGGTACTGTCCCATTTGCAAGTAGTCAGAAAGATTGGTAATCTGCTTGAGTTTGTGAATGCAAAAGAAATGGAAGATTTTCTGGAACCAACCTTGGGTCTTTGCAAGGCTTTCATCCTGCGCAGCATAGGGAGCAGCAAAGGCATGGCTATTTCCAAAGAGCCTGCTCTCCTATGTAATACTGCCCTTGACATGAATATGGATGTTGATCAGCAATATTATATCAAGGATATATCTGAATTTAGTAGTAACATCAGCACATTTCTAGAGTTGATTGGGAATCCTGAAGGACATATTGCAGATTTGGCATCTGAATGTGTAGTCTTGTTGCTGAAAGCAGCTCCTAAAGAAGCCACAATGGGCCTCTTAACCAACCTTTCTAAAACTAGCAGTCTCCTGGATGCACTGTGCCATAGTCACTCTGGTCTGCTGCTGCTGCGTCTTCTCCATGCCCTTGCCTTCTCTTGCCGACAATACCTCTCTCAAGCAATGATATTATCAATATCAATACCGGATATCAAGCGGATAGAAGTTCTTGTTTCAGATCTCAAGAGTTCCCGTGTACCTGGTGTCCCTGAGGCTGCCTTCAGTTTAGGCTTTGAGTTGCAGCGCTTGCTTTGTTGTGTCTGATGTTATACATATACCCTTCGTGTAAGGTGGTTTACTCAACTTTTCCTTCATTCACTAGTAACTAAGTTTTCCATTTATTTACGACAGTTTCTTTGAATTTCAGGAATTCAACAAGCCATTTTGACTTGATAGAGGTCAATACTGCAGTAATTTCATGACTTGTTTTATAGCTCCCTGCCTCTCTTCCAGGTCAGTTCACTTGCCCCTTGGATCCAATTCAAGGCCGTTATTGTTTTGTAGCTGTGTTAATTGAGCTACACTCCAGTTATGCCTGACAAAGAATCTTCTTGGTTTGCTAAGGAAACTTATTTGGATCCAATTACTTTATTCTGTATAATAACTGTATAGCAATCGCAGTGCTAATGCATACAGTGCAGCTGTCATTAAAATGTGAGAGGGCAATGCCAAAAATGTGATGCTGTTCCATTGGCAATGGTTGGTATTTTATCGCTGCCTTTTGTATTTTAGTTGCAGTGTACATCTTGTTTCAAGTAAGATGAATGTGTTGCAGCTGTTGTATCTGTCTTCTTTAGAGTTCCAAATAAAACTATAGTTCATGTATAATGAGCCTTTTTCAGATCCTATATTCTGCTAATACCACAAAAAGAAACCTAATTCTATGTGCTTTTCTTTGATTAGTGCAAATCACCATGACTGATGAGAAACATTAAACAGAGTGGTATGAAGTAAGGAATTATTTCTTTATTTCACAGTTTGCCTGACAAAGAATCTTCTTGGTTTGCTAAGGAAACTTATTTTGTTCTTTTTGTTAATCTTCTGGTCTTTGTTATGAGCAGAGCAACTCGAGCAATTCTACACCGTGTTTAAAATGAAAAACAACTTTCAGTGTGATCTATTTAGCTTGATAATCATAGTGATCTCTGCATCACCGAAACTTGGTTTTTCCTTGCTAGTACTATAATATGTCATTTCCTGTTTAGTTCACCTCCACATCATGAAGACATAATATCTAAAATGTTAGTACTGAGGCATCCTTGCCAGAACTAAGTCACTGTTTTCACTCCACAATATTCACACGACACTCGGACATCTCTAGACAATTAATAGCACTCTTGCACATGATGGAAGAGCTCATAGGCGCAGGGGAGGTTTCCCTACATGTTTCGAATGTTCTCTTGTTAGGGAACAGGGTATGAATTATCCACCCTGTCATTGAGAAAACATAGCTGCAGCCTGCAGTGATCTTTTGCCCCTTTCCTGAAAACTTTTTGAGTTTAGAAATTAGGTGTACTGATTCTTCAGTTTAACTGACCCCTTCACAGAGTTTCCAGACCATTTTGGTATCCATACACTCAAGACTTCATAGAAACAGGTAGTTATGAAGAGGATGAGCATACTTGGGCAATATGTCCTTGCTTGTGACATTCATCTGAGAGGGTGTTGCACAACGGACTGATATGCTTTGATACCACTTGTTGTGGATCAGCGCAGCGGAAAGACAAGAACATCGGGCATCAATAAGAAGAAAAGATAAGATATTTCAAAATAGAGAAAGCTAACACAGAAGTTCCATCGATCAAACAGATCATGTGTACGTCTACAGGAGAAGAGGAGAAATTTTATTAAACTTTAGAGGAGTACAATGATAAATACTTACACCTCTTGCTAAGAAAATTACAAGCCCTCCGATGGCCGCCTAGAACAACGAACCTTTATGGCTAAATCTTCTCTCACGAATCTCTCACTTTTTTTCTTAATTTTCTCTTTCATTGAAGGCCACCCCAAGGGGTTATTTATAAATCAGAGGATCATCCTCGTCATACATAAACTCTAATAATACAAACAACACCACCTCAGAGGAAAAAGAAACTCAAATCCAATTAAAATTGAAAACAGAATCTGAAAAGAAAGCTGCCAACATGTCGATTAATCGACTAATCTAAGATAATTAGTTGACTAATCCTGCCATTAGTCGACTATACAGTCGACTAATGAGATGCACCTACTATCTGTTTGCGCCATTAGTCGACTCTTGAGATACCATTAATCGACTAATTTTTTATTAGTCGACTGCTCTTGGTCATGAGTTGACTAATCTGTACACCAACTATGCAAAGCTGTCCATTCTTAATCTCTGAAGCTTTGTCTACCTTCACGATGTATTCCACTCACAATCCTAACAATCTCCCCCTTGACTTGAATACATCCAAGTCCGAGAATAGTCACCATACTCTACGTACTCACATTAATATAGAATTGAATAATTCTTGACTTCGTCTCTTTCTTACTCTCTCTTCTATATAACCTCCTCATGGGGTTCACAACTTGATTAGTTCGAACAAGTTCAGACCCGACCTAAACTTGAACCTATCGATCTCCTTGATCCATGCAGGATGTATGAGAATTTGCTTCAACACAGGAGTAATGATCTGGACTTTCTTGTTGTGCGCCGACGTCGTCTAGTCTCAATCTACCTTCGGGGTAAAGCTGAATATCCGAAACTCAAAACCATCATAGTCTTTGATTGTTTTGCAACCTCCAATCTTGAACTTGAAGCCGAGAATAACTGCAATTCACCAACTATAACCTCCGAATTGCGCAACATATAAATATTACTGACACACTCGGTCTGAAACTTCACATGGGTATCTTTGAAAACTTTCACAAGATCACTTTTAAAACTGAAATTGAACTCTTCTCCATGTAGGGCTCCAAGAGAGATAAGATTGTATTTCGATTCAGGAACATTACGAACGCCTTGAAGAGTAGTGATATATCCATCATAATAATGAAACTGGATTATTCTTTCGCTATCACTTTGCTCGTAACAAAATTCCCTATGAAGACCTCTTCCTTTTGAACCGAAGTGTATGAGGAGAACATCTTCCTATTAGAACTGATATACTGTGAACATCTAAAATCAATATCTTTGTCACCGATCGATTTGTCTGTAATAGATAGAACACCATATTTATCTTCATCCTCTTTAGCTAGTTCTGTGATATTGGCATTTTGTTTCTTTTTGCGAGTCCAACAATCGGGTCTGATGTGCCTCTTCTTGTGACACTAGTTGCACACTAAATTCTTTTGTTTTGAGTTACCCGTGAAACTTTTATTATTACTCTTCTCTTTTGTAAAATGAGCTACTCGAAATTATCGCGATGAGATTCACCCGTCAACTGGTTGTCAATTTTGTCCTTATTGAGTAGATGCTCCTTGACCTTGATAGTTGATTTGCCTCTATGGATGATAGTTTTTCTAAATCTCTTGTATGAAGAGGGTAAAAAACTCAGTAATAGAAGTGTTTGATCTCCATTTTCTATCTTAAGCTCTATCTTATCTGAATTATTGATAATAGAGGAAAGTTATGCAATATGAGACTTGATAGGTGTACTTTTATGCATGAAGAAAAGAAAGAGACGCTGTTTCAGAATCAATCGATTCGCCAACGACTTTTTCATATAATGATCCTGAAGTCGCTCCCACGGCGAGGATGTTTTCTCCGAAGAAAACTCATCCAACACTTCATCTGCCAATTAAAGCTGAATAAGCAGTCAAGGTTTTCTCATCCAACTCATGTCAAGTTTCTTCCTTCATGTTTTCAGGCTTTCTTTCCTTCCCGAGTAATGTTTTCTTCAACCCGCTCTGGGTCAGGAAGGCATTCATCCTAATCTGTTACCTGCTGAAATTGATGACATCCTCGTACTCCTGAATATCAAACTTGATTGCAGACATCTTCACGTTGACCTTCCTCTGATGTCAATTGTTGCGCAACAGACTGATATGTTTTGATACCAGTTGTTGCAGATCGGCACAACGGAAAGACAGGATTATCGGGCAACGATAAGAAGATATAAGAAATTTCAAAGTGAAAAAACCAACACAATTTAATGTGATTCCACCAATCAAACAGATTGTGTTTTTGTTCACGAGAGAAGGGGGAGAAACTTTATTAAACTTTGAAGGAGTACAATAAGAAACACTTGCATCTCTCGTTAAGAAGATTACAAGCTCTTTGATGGCCGCTTAGAACAGCGAACCCTTATAGCTAAAACTTTTCTCACGAATCTCACTTTTTTTTTCTTATTTTCTTACATTGAAGACCACCCTCGAGGGGCTATTTATAGATATAGGATCAACCTAATCCTACACAAACTCTATCAATACAAATAACACCGCCTCAAAAGAAAAGAAAACTCAAATTCAATTAGAATTGGAAACCGAACCTGAAAAAGAAACTGTCAGCATGCCGATTAGTCGACTAATTCAGATAATTAGTCGACTAATCCTGCCATTAGCAGACTATACAGTCGACTACTGAGATGTACCCACTCTGTGTCTGTGCCATTAGTCGACTCCTGAGATGCTATTAGTCGACTAATTCTTCATTAGTCGACTACCCTTGGCCATGAGTCAATTACCCTGTGCACCAACTATGCAAAGCTGTCCGTTCTTGATCTCTTAAGCTTAGTCCACTTTCACGATGTATTCCAGTCACAATCCTAACAGAGGTCTCATATGCTTCATTAAATATTTGGAGCCAGTGGTATCAGAGAGAAGAAAATGTTTTATCTTGGTGTATGTCGGCATCAAAATACGAACATTATTTCTCTAAACATGTAGGCAGGCGGCCTTGAACATGTGATCTCTCCCATTCCAAACAAGTGTTTTATAAAGGCTTGTTTTTCTTCTCTCTCATTTCCCCCCTTGTTTTTTTATGTGTGTTTGTACCAAATACCCTAGCTGTTTATCAGCACTCTTTTTAAGTTCCTCTTTCTTTTATGTATACTCTACTTGGCTGTGTAAGATAAAACTCTGTAAGGCAGCAAACAATATAAGGTGAAGGAGAAAAAGATTTGTCCAGAATGATGAGCAGATGAGTGATTTTCACTCAAGCCATCTTTTCTTGTTGGTTGATCATTTTACTACGGACAATGTAAAGAAGCAAAATAACATATTTTTGGAGGCTTGTTATCTGTGAATCAAGTGTATAATTTGACTGCATGACAAACATTCACCACTGTAAAACTGCAATCTACCAAAAAATCTTGTGATTGATTTTTCATTACCCAGCACAGTGCAAAGCAACTGTTGAGAGAGGAGATTCTGCTCCAATGTAGGTCCTTTTTTTAATTATATTTTTACCTTTTCCATTTTAATTTTTTTCTTTTTTCTTGATGCTAGGCCATGTGATTACTGTGTACCTCCCAGCAGAGTACCAATAATATTCCCTGACCCTTCTCTCTCTCTCTCTCTCTCTCTGGTTCATTTTTCCCATGAGAGAATCTTTTTCTTTGTGAACAGAAGGCTGCACAACATTGGCACATGCAGAAGGAGCCAAACTGTCACAGCCCTATTATATCAAAATATCAGCTTCAATTATTTCAAATTTTGGAATTCTAGATGTCACTATGTTCACATTGGGGAGATTCTGACAGTATCTGGAGTGGTCACTCTCTCTTTTACCCGCTCTAGCATCAGGCTGCTTGTACTCAAAGAATTGAGAAGTTTCATCTGGCAGTGGTTAGTTTTCTACATCTCCAATTTGTCTGTAAAGTTGGAAAGTGTTCAAATTTGTATCTGTGTTATTAGGAAAGGTTCTTCATTGTATCCTGTAAACTTGAAAACTTGCTGTTTTTTAATATTTGTTTCAGGTTGATAAATCATCAGTTTGAATTGCTTGCTAAAGCAGAAACAGTAGTAACTAACCTCATCCTTGTAACAGTTCACTTTTTAACACTCAAACCCATAAGGTTTATCATAGCATCACCAAATGAAACTTCATGGAAAGAAAAAGGGAAATTGCAGTCCAGGTACAGCACACAGGGCTAGCTAAAAAGGAGAATGAAAGAGAAGAGAGAGAAGCAATGTAGTAAAGCCTCTTCACAAATTTCCTAATAGGTTCCCAACTTTCTAAGCATAAAACAAATAGATTCTATCTAGTCCCATGCCCAATAAGACCACAAAGCAGAAGAACCGTCTGAAAAGCAAGGAAGAAAAAGCTCACAATGATGGAGACAATGATATAGAGAAAACTTTAAGATGAGAAGAAACTTTAAACCATAAAAATAAAAATGTGCCAATCTTAACACCAGCCCTTAATCAATCCAAAATATGCAGTATACCCTAATAAAATACAAGAATATGACACAAACAACAACAACAACACCGCCACCACCAGGAAATTAGCTAGGAGCCTGCATTTGCAGCCAAAGCAATGCCACAGGCCCATCCGAACAAATTCACCAAACTGCTCCTCACCGCCGCCGAGACGGGCTCCTCCGACCGGAGAGGCGCGGCGGCGGAGTGCGGCTCGAGTGAGTCGGGGTTCGGCGGGCTCGGGCTGGAAGGTATGGTGGGCAATGCGCCCTCCGGCGGGCTCGCAGCGGCGCGCTTCGGCGAGGGGAAGACCGGCATGAGGTCCGGGGAGATCGCCGGAGGGAGGGAGGAGGGGGACGTGGGGAGGGAGGAGGGGGATGCAGAGATGGAGGAGGTCTGAGATGAGACTGGGGCTGTGAGGAGCAGGAGAAAGGTAAGCGTGGGGAGAGAAGAGAAGAGAGTGGTGGCCATTTGAAAAGAGTTGGGAGGGGAGTAGTAGTGATTTTGGAGTTGGCAATGATGAGTGTGAGATTGAGGAGTTATAGAAGAGTGGGGGAGCGAAAGGCATGGTGGGGTCGGGGGACACGTGGCACGTGGTGGTTGGAGGAGGGGGACAGGGTGGCATGTTGGGCTAGATGACAAGGGTGAGGGATCTTGGAACATGGAGTGGGTCATATCTCCTTTCTCATTCTCTAGTGAGACTCTTTTGCTTTTTTTCCCCTCCTTTTCTTGTTTATTATGGAAATTGTGATATAAGCCTAAGATTTGAATATTCCAATTAAACTCTCACTTTTATGAGGTTATTATTAAAGGGAGAGGAAATAAAAGGTTCTTCTTAAAAGTTTCTTCTCTTTTGATTTTCACTTCCTGTTGGCATCAAAAAGTAACCCAAACGAAAACAAGGGTTGTAATATATTTTTAATTCGGAGTCTTCTTGTTATAACTCACTTATTTTACCAATTCTCACATTTTTTTTTTATTTTCTTTCTTTTAGCCCTTTTTAATAAAATCTTGTAGACTTACGTCATGACATTTGTCGTGAGGGATCTAATAATTGAAGAAAGAAATTTTTAACCACGCATAGAGCTTAGTGGTTCTTATATGACTTGAACTCGAATAATTGTACTATATATCTTTTATTATATGAGTGAACGTGTGCTCCTTTGGTGTAACACCCTGATTATTAAAAAAAATCATGATTTAATATTTTAATTCTTGATTTAAGAGGTTATATAGATTTTCTGAGGTGGTGATCGAATTAATCTAGTATAAAAATGGATTTTTAGAAAATTTGAGAGTATGATAAATTGGAGACTTGAATATATACATGCTATGTATGGGTAAAAAATCTATAATACATTCATTCTTGTATGAATACAGGTATATATAAATTTACACAATATTGTAGCTATATGTATTAAGTCGGTGAATGAGTATATTGTATAAACACAAGAAATACAATCAAATCCTACATCAAATATCATAATATATTATTATGTGTGGTTAGTGGAAGGGGTAGGTGTGCATGAGAAGGGGTGATGAAGCGCTAGGATGTTCTAGTAAAATGTGTGTATAGGTGGCATATGGAGAGATGGAGAGATATTATTAAAGTGAGACAATGAGTAAATATGGAAGGGATTTTGTGCAAACAGGGAGAGAAATAATTCCCTTATCTCTCTTCATCTTCCCTTTTCAACAGGATGAGCCCATTAAAGAAAACCCCAAAAAATTTCATCTCCCAAAAATTTTTTCCCCTGTAATTCCCACTTCCCCTCTCTCAATCTCTTTCCCTCCTTTGCTATCTTTTTCCTCTCTCCCTCTCTGCCTTGTGTGTGTGCGGCAGTCGCATGCGGAGCACGCTGGCCCACGGCAGAGCGCACGACGGGCGACGATCACGACGGTGCGCACGACAGGCGACAGTCAGAGAGATAGGAAGAGATTTAGTTGAGGGAGACTTAATCCAAATCATTCTCTTTTTAATTTCAAATTCAATTTCTGAAAATTAAATGTCAAATTAGTGATGCTATAAAATTGTTTAATGCTTTAGAACTCACGGTGGTGAGATTTATCTTGATCCATCTTCCTTTTCTTAAATTTCAAATTTTAGAAAGATCCATAGGCTTGATCAATTTATGTTTAGATTCTAAAATCAATTAGATATTACCATACTTTGTTCTTGATTAGATGATAGAAAAATACTCTTGATTGCCCTAGTTTGAGTTGATGTCGTGTGTGGATAAGTAGACTACGTTTAACTTATCAAATTTTGCTACCAATAATTCTTAGCCTAATATGCATAATAATTATCATCGAAATGAACTAGAATGTGATTATTCAATCATGGGTAAGTGAGAGACTTTTAAGCATGTAAGAGCATCTACGATTGAACTATAGTTTCATGTCAAGGAAATCTTAATGAGATGGGGGTGGGGGAATGATTAAATGAATTAGAATTTAAAATTTGGACACTTGTTTACGATTACACTATAAGATTCGATTAAGTATATTTTTAAGGATTCCTGCTTGATTGATACATAACATTATATACTTTATTTCATGGAGTATCTACAACTTAATAATTTCAGAAATCAAGAGTGTCATCGGTAATTAATATAGGAGTGAGAACAAGATAACTTCTTATTCGAATTAAGCTTTTACTTCCGTTAACATTGTTCAAATTTCATTGACTAGTTATGTCAGAGATCCTAAAATTGTGTCATGTCTAAGAGGTAAAACATATGCGACCAACAATTTTGGTGTCGTGAACCTAATAATGAACCGTTTATAGCAATAGTATTTAAACCACGTGCATAAAGAACTAACTGCTACTAAATACAATTAATAAGGAATAGTCTTTTGGTGGGATATGGATAGCTTGCATAAATCATTAGTTACTTCTAGTTTTTAGATAAACCGAAAATTGGTTCTTCTTGATGTAGGATAAAGAGGGGCCTTAGTGTACAAATTTAAACTAGTTTTTGTTTTTTAAATTTCTAATGTGTGGATGAGATGTGTTGAAAGTGAAAAGGGCTAGGTCGGATATTTCAAAACTTGAGGTCTGATATCTAAGTTAATTGAGTTGCCGAATCGGATTGAATTTTTTTTTGTTTCGTCCCTGATAATGAGACATGTAAGTCATTGATTCTTGGATTTGTTAGAAGAAATCTTTCCAGTGCTAATAATATTAGGTTCTTTTATGGTTAGAATGATGCCTTGTACGGTGTAGCACCCCGTATAGTGGGTCAACTTTCTAACATCGATTTATATGAATGTTTTAACTATGCTCACGATATACTTTTCTATGAGAGAATAAAACCTTTTAATAACAGATTGACTTAAATTGTTAAATCATTGAAAATTAAATTAAACTTTGTTTCTTCTATTGAATCGACTAGATTTGAGAAATCTATTTGGAAATTGTCGATGAAAGTAATTCATTCACCTTTTACCTATTCCAAGTTAGGAAAGGTTGGTGTGTATTGATATTATATTCAGATTATGTCATAATCTTCCTTGTTGATCAGAAGGAGAAGGTTAATTATACAGAAGTGTTGATCTCTTTCTAAGTTCTACTCCTTGATTTCAAGTGGTGTAAAATATATCTCGCATATTGGACTAAGACTTTCTTTTTAGCATGTAATCCCTTGAATGAAAACTAAGTGCTTACTTTAAACTAAAAATATAATGCCCGGCTTACATGTCTTGGTGTGATAGCAAAAAGGAAACTTAAATGGAAGTATCCCATGGTGAGAAGTAAATTATTTGGTATAATAATTATCTATTATTTCAGTGTTAATCTTAGTATGA
This sequence comes from Agave tequilana, assembly GCA_038442645.1. Classification (NCBI taxonomy): domain Eukaryota; kingdom Viridiplantae; phylum Streptophyta; class Magnoliopsida; order Asparagales; family Asparagaceae; genus Agave; species Agave tequilana. Next base: position 80,807 of record JAVJIF010017111.1, read on the forward strand.
ATAAATTAGGAATTTACCATAGTCCGACGAGACAAGTTATCATATAGTAAAAATTGGACATAGTCAATTATTGCAAATGAATTTAAGAAATTTATGAGATATATAAGATGATGATAAGTAAAATTGTAACTAACCGTGAACCATGAAAATAAACCTTGTTGGGATGGTAACGAAAATCAGAAGTCCAAATGTAGATATTAATATCAAACTAACCATAATAATTGTTGCTAGACTAATACTGGATAATTGGTATCTCTTCTGTAATATATATAAACTAAGAAAATGAACTACTTTGAATAATGGATGTTGTGGATCTATGAAAATAAAGTGAATAAACTAGAAAATCCAGTGATGGATTCACTATTAACTAATCCAAACTCAATCAACTTTATCTCTAATTTGTACGATATTAGTGAACGATCATAGGGCGACGAGCTAGTTAGTGCTCAAGTATGAATATTAAGTAGAAATGAATATGAATGAGTTACAATTATCAATTAAGAGACCAATAATCTAACCGATATATGTTGATTATGATTATTACCTAATTGCTAGGGATATAGTTATTTGTATAGTACCTGTACATATACAATTGTGATATATCATATAACCATATATAATTGATAACTTGTTGATGATGGTTTATTGATTGATATGCTTTATGACTAGTAAAGTATGTACTCTCATTTTCAAGTAATAATTTCTACTGAAATAAAGGATGCGTAAGTTTGAATCTAGTAGACTAACTTCAAAGCATGCTAAGACTTTAGTCATGGATAAACAGTGTAGTCAATTTCATTCACCAAATACCTAATATGTAATAAAATCATAACTAGTTAAAAGAACTAATCATATGACCAGGACGAGTATTGAGAATGTAATTAATTATTTGATACGTCGCTGAATGAATGATAATGTAGTGGTATGTATGTCTGAATGCGCGCATGTAATGAATAGTTACACGAATTTGATCGTGTGCGACATATCATTATATGATTGGTGTTTAAAAAAGTATATCACAATGTAACTGACACTTTGTGTGTTACCTTGATAGTTGACGTGCATGTGATGTTGTGTGTGCATGTTGTGTTTATTTTTATGCATATGAAGGAAGGGGCGACTGGAGCCGGTACATGTGAAGAAGGATATGACATTGTGTGCTGTGATATGAAGGAAGGGCCGACAAGAGCCGGTAGGTGCAAAAACGGAGTCCAATATTGTGTGTGAAATACGAGGAAAGGGACTGAAAGAGTCGATAGGTGCGAAGACGGGATATGACATTGTGTGTTGTGATACGAAGGAATGGGCCGATGGGAGCCGGTGGTTCGAAGACGGAGGACTATGAAATTTTGCTTTATTATAAGAGAAACTGGAATATTATATATGTGTGTATGTGTACGAATTAATTCATGTAGTACTTGAACTGTGATACGATATACGATATATATATAGGGGTTACTGTACCTCAGCCTGCAGGCTGAGAGAGTTTCTCAGCCGGCGGGACGTGGCTGAATATTGCCACACATCGGCCGCAGTGTGTTGGCGCCAAAAAATCTAAAAAATCCCGCCTAAACAATCGTGAAACAATTGACAAAAATACCCCTTTTTTATTCTAAAGTGGAATAAGTCATGAACAAACAAAATTTCAGTTGAATATATCTACAGTTATAAATTAGTAATTTTAATACATCGAAAATTAATTAAAAAAATTGATCAATATATGTAAATAAGCAGAAGCATTGAAATTTAAAAAACATGCCATGGTCGCAGACTTAATACAATATAACACTGCGACACAGTCGCAGTCACTAGTCGCACTCATACTATCACAAAACGTTTTTTATGCGACATAATACAATATAATTTCAATTTTATATGACAACTGCGACACAGTCGCACTCACTAGTCGCAGTCATTGTATAATAAAACTTCTTTATATAACGTCTGCAACCCTAGTCGCATTCTATCGTACAACAATGCGACCTCCTTCAGTACTGCGACCAAAGTCGCAATCTTCTTTCCCATGCCTTATATAAAAGATTTTTAATATGCGACTAGGGTGGATTAGCCATCCGACCCTGAGATCAATTCGCGTATATCAAATCTTATAAAATTTATTATATTAATTACACTGAATTAAATGAAGTAATTAATATTCTTTCTACCGTGATAAACAACAGTCTAAAAAAAGAGATGCACTAATGTTAATCTCGAGAAAGGAAAGATGTGCACCATACGTAATCTAAAGGTATAGGCAAAAATTCTATAAAAAGTTAATTGTACTTCATGTATTAAACCTCTGCAGAAAAAAAGAACTCTTCGGATTCTCCCCGCATAAATCTTCATTAAATTTTTTTTTTACCACTTCTTACCATACTCAACCATCACCTGTAACAATTATTATTACTATTCATGTTCTTCCACATATTGACCTTTATATAATGCTTGTTACTAATATATTATCTCATACCTAAAAACTATATTTTGCTCTTCCTTTCAATTTGATTTCAAAAACTTTCAAAAAAAATTCATTCTTGAATCATGTCTTCCCCATCTTCTTCCTCTGAACACTTAGATTTCAACTTCAATCGTTCCTCACCTCCGGTCCTTTGTCTTCAGGATATTTTAGTGAATCTGATACCAGTCTGGACTTCACTCCTTTTGACTATCTCACTACATCAAATAATGTATTAACTGATCCTCCTATTCATGATGATAATGAAGTTTTCATGTGGGTTAGTGAGGAAGACATTATTCCTCTGCCACTTGACGAGACATGCTTGATGAAAGCATGTCCTCTGATGCTGTAGGCTCTCTTCCTAGCAACGGGTCAGACGAAGAGCTTGATAGAGACGATCCATTCTGGGAGTTCATCGGTGAAACAAAAAAACCTCAAAAACATCAAGATGATGAGGAATAAGTGATGAAGAGGAAGCAGAGAATGAAGACGATGAATCTGCTTATGATGGTGATAATGACGAGGATTAGGATTTCCTGATCTTCTGATATTCAATATATTTTGTCTTCTTTTAAAAGCTTTTAATTCTATTTTTTTTTGTAAGGTCTCTTTCTCACTATATTAACTTATAAGCTCTTTTAATTACATATTCAAACTGCGACTGCTGCTCTTAAACACTGCGACCATAGTCGCAGTCCTACTACGGATGCAATAATTAAAAATAATTCATACGTTATAGGCGGCTGAGACAAAAGATACGGTGAACTGCGACTATAGAATCAGTCCTTATTCAGACAACAGTCAAAAATAAAGAACAAAAGAATATAAAATATACGTAAACTGTGATTATACTATCGCTCTCGTTAAATACTGCGACCATAGTCGCGGTACTGCGATCATAGTCGCAGTCCATGGTCGCATAATATATGTAAAACCCAATTTAATTGTTCATAGGAGGATCAGACAACATTCACAAATAAGAACAAAAAAATTAAATAATACGTAAACTGTGATTATACTATCACTCTCGTTAAGTACTGCGATCATAGTCGCGGTATTGCGATCATAGTCGCAGTCCATGGTCGCATATATATGTAAAACCAATTTAATTGTTCATAGGAGGATCAGACAACATTCACAAAATAAAGAACAAAAAATATAAATAATACGTAAACTGTGATTATACTATCACTCTCGTTAAGTACTGCGATCATAGTCGCGGTACTGCGATCATAGTCGCAGTCCATGGTCGCATAATATATGTAAACACAATTTAATTATTCATAGGGGATCGGACAAACATTCAGAAATTATACGAAGGACAGTATTTGATGACTAACGGTTGACAATTTATGGTCGCAGTTAATCATTTATCAGTTCGCAATGCGACTATGGTCGCAATAATGTACTGTTTTGGAGTTCAAAGTAATTTAAAGTTATAGTGTATTAACTTTTAAACTGTTTTGGATAACTGAACAGTCACCTAGAAGTATACACAATTTTTGGAAAAGGTAGAAAATAAGTTTGGGAGATATTCACGTGGTTTGAGAGCTTAACCCTTTGGAATTCCGGGATTAAAAATATATAAGGGTCATCAGCAAAGGATTACAAACATACTAATTATTTTTGCTCAAACTCGTTACTCTCACTTTCGGAAAGTAGACTCAAAAAATGTCTTCTTCACCGTCTTCACCGGAAAGAAGCCAATCATCTAATGATGATTAGATGTATAGTTCTGAAGATATGCCTCGCTACGGGTCAGAGGATGAGCTTGATACAGACGACCCGTTCTGAGAGTTCATTGATGAACCAAAATACAAACATGAGAGAAGAAAGCGAAGAGGAGATTGTCGCTGAAGAGGAGGAAGGGACGGAAAGCGATACGGAAGACGAAAGCAGTCATACTCTTGACGACGAAAGTAATATCCCTAATCTAAACTACTGTATTTTATTTTCCTAAAGTATTTATTTTGATTTACTGATTATTTTATTTAATCAGGTTAATCTATTTATCCTGTGATTATTATGGTTGAGTATGCAAATGATTTTCAGATAGTAAATGGCAAATTATTCTTCCATTATTATTTACTATTATTTCTATTAGTGTATTATTATTTCTATTGTTACTAGTGCCCAGTAATTATTATTAGTGTTCTATTATTTTGTAATTAAGTATTGCGAGTTGTTATTGGTATTATTTATTATTATTTTGATTAGGTAATGTTGCCACTAATGTTGGATTATTATTTTGTAGTGGTGTATTCCCTTCTCTTGATTTTTCCATTTATGTCTTATTCTTTGATCCTTCCCATTTACCCATTGGTGATTCCATACCCGTTTGAATTCCATAACCCTTATGCCCATTACCCTATTACTTGGTAATCCATAGCCCAACACCTATTTACCTAATTGGATCCTAATCTAGTATTACCTCTCAACCCATTTGGATCAAACCCACACTCATTACCTAGCCGGATCCTAACCCGTTGCCTAGACCGCTACCCGCGCAAACCCAATAACCCAATACCCTACTATATAAATCTATCCTTAACCTAAACCTAGATCTAAACCTAAACATCACCAACAAATCTCTCCCAAATTCCCCCACCAGCAGCACCCCTTCCACCCGGATCTCCTCCAGGCCGCCCTCTCCCTTGGCAGCGCACCAACCAGCGCAGCAGCCCCCTCTTTTCCCTGGCAACTGGGCGCAGACAACAGCAGCAAGCAAAGGCGCAACCAGCCCGGCCCTCTCTCCATGGCGCAGCACCCCAGGCGACAGCCCTTGTCCAGGGCGACCCCCAACAGTGAATCCCATCCGACGGCAATCTCCGACAGGCCCTTGACGTGCATCCAGCAGGCCATGGCAACAGCAGATCCGCAGCGACATGGCAGCCCAGATCAGCAGATCTGCACCTCCAGCAGCGAGCGAGCGGCGAATTCTCCTGATTCACGCCAGGCCGTCGTCGGAGACCAGCACGGTGGCCTTCTCCAGCACGTTGGCCACCCTCCTATGCAGTCCGACAGCGAGGAACGACACCACAGCGCGCCGCGCAGCGACTCGACCCTTGACGCGCACAGCAGCGAACGACACCTGTGTGAGTGTATTCTCCTCCTCCTTGATTTCCTCGTATTTATGTACATCGATTTAACTATATTTTCATGTGTACATGTACATAAATTATAGTAGTGATTGTGTATGTTGATATGTGTGCAAGAGAGGTTGTACTTACATGTTTTATTGTGTGGGAGAATAGACTTTTGTATATCTCTGATTTGTGTTCTGGCAGAGGTATTAGTCGACTAATACCTGATATTAGTCGACTAACACCTCTGTTAGTCGACTACACCCAGACCCCTAGTCGACTAGGCTTCCTTCCAGGTAATATTGAACTCTCTGTTTTCCCTGCTGGTCGACTTGATCACCTTTATAGTCGACTAGCAGTTGATTAGTCGACTTACCCCTTTTGCCCTAGTCGACTAATGGTTGGACCTGGAGCTGTGTAACTCTCTGTATCTGTATCAGTCGACTTGCCCTACCCTGTCAGTCGACTTGGCCTTGATGTAGTCGACTTGACCCACTTGATTAGTCGACTACACCTTCTCCTAGTCGACTTGTATATAGTCCCTAGTCGACTACTGTTAGCCTGTCAGCTAGGTATAGTTTGTTTGTAGATTTTGGACTTCACCCATGAGTTGTGTAATGAATATCGATGGTATATGTGATATCGAGGGATATATTATGGATGGATATATGATGGAATGACTTGACTTATCATGTTAGAACTTAGATGCATGTTTATGATATGTTGTGATACTGAGTGTTGGGATATCGTGATGGATCTTAATATGAGGAGGATTGTGAATACTTATGAATCGGAGTTGTATGTTTGAGTGAGAGGACTAATACTGGATATTGTTGATGTATGTCGGATTGGTGATTAATGTGTCGGATTACGTGATGTGTATTGAACTCGATTGATTGGAACTATTGGAATCATGAGTTGGTTGTAATGACTCGGGATTGATCTAGACTTATGTTATTTACATTGAATGATGTTCAATGATTAGACATGACTTATTTAGTTGAGTAATTGAGGACATATCAGATATGACTGGATGAGTTGAGTTGTGTCTTAGATTGATCTTGAGTTAGAAGTATCCAGAATCTTTATTCCTTTCATTGGAGCCTGACTGATATTGAGATGAGATGGACATTGTTGGCATTTGGGATCTGTAGATGATATGTTGTTGATGTTGAGTACCAAGAGTAGATATTCTAGACCATAAGTTATTTGAGGATGATTCCCTTACTTCGATATGATTCAGTATATGTTGACTTGATGATCTCGAGGACATACTATATACTTCATGATTATTTATTGACTATTTCAGTTATCAGAGATGACTTATTATGATAGTGATCTACATTTTTAGAGTTTGATAATAGTTATTATTTGATCTCAGTTGTTGAGGGTATGGGATTAGAACATTTCAATGTTGAGAGAGGACTAATTATAGATTCATTGATATGATAATCACCGTTTTGGATTGCACTGATACGGACTGATACTTAGTGATTCATGAGAATTGTATTGAGACTATAAGTTGATGGATAAGTTATTGATATCTCTTTAGTATGGATGGATGAGATTATGATCAGCTTTAGTTGAGACTGTTTATTGGGCAGTAGCTAGACTGTTACTGTTATTTTTATCCATGTTATTGAAGTTACTGGGAAATGATTGTTTGACCGTAACCACGGTACAGTCCTATTGTTCATCGTATACACGGTTACTGTTACTGTTCACTGTTACTGATATTGTTCACCGTGTATACGATTACTGATTGACTGTTACTGTACTGTTATTGTTACTGTCACCGTATCGTCCCAATGTTTTTAGATAACATGGACATTGACTGATTTAACTGAATTGAATGAATATAAAGTAATTGAACAACTTACACCGGGTGGAGAAATTGATGGAGGAGACAGCGTCTGTATTTTGGGTGGACCTAGGATACAGGTTGCGCAGCCGACTGAGGGTTCCACTGCAGGGTTCCTGGGGGATGACTGGCATCCCATCTGTACTGTTACTGTTCCACTGTTTACACAGTGAGATTACTGTTACTGTTACTGTTACTGAGTACCTAGCGGTACGGCCTGGTTTCAGCGCCAGGAAACTGAGGCCGTGGTCCCGGGTATGCACGGGACCCACCTAAAGCATGGACAACGTCTCCAACCAATCAGTTTCAATAACTTAGGACTCTGGTTGACACGTGTAGTAGGCGTAGTATGGGATGCGTCTATTACAGGTGGCAATTGGTGTTCGCTGACATAATAAATGATAATAAATTGTTATAATGTATTGTGACTGACTATAATCATTTGACTGTGTACATGTATACTATGATAGGAATATGATTGTAACAGTGACCAGATTTAGATACCAACCTAGTGACATGTGATAGATTACACGCCTTGACATTGATTGCTTGTTTACTGTTGTGACAGTTGTCTTCTACCTTTATTAATGTTGTTACCACGTATTTTACTGTTCAGTTATTTATCTTATTATTTAGTTTCTTTATCTGTAGTTGCTCTTATTACGATTTATGCACATTTTTCTTCTGCACGAGCTGTTTTCCCTTTACACACACACTCATTATGGTCGCTTTCTGACGACCTTGGATTTGCACGTCCAGCTATTGGACGATTGTTTTCTAATGTGCAGGTGTTAGATGAGACGGTACACTAGCGAGGAGCTTGGGTCCTCTTCCTTTGATTCTGATACTTTTGCATTTTCTATTCTTGCGACTATTCTTGATTCCTGTATATCACCTTTGACTTCTATTCAGCTGCCATTTTCTTCCCGTTATTCATTGCTATCATGTGTAGTCGTATATGTATTATTGCAGTGATCCTTAATTATTATAGTTCTGATTTATAGCTTGTTCAGGTTAATTTAGGCTTAGCGTATATACGTGGGTGTTTTTCTCGCGTATATACGTCGCCATAACCTCTCTGTATCTTTAGGATCGGGGCGTTACAGAGTGGTATCAGAGCCTAGGTTTTCGACATAAAAGAGAACCTAGTTCCTACCTGTAACCTGAGACAGTTATGTTGACACTGCAATATACATATACTATTCACGTGATAGTATTGACTCCATTTGGAAATTGATCGTCCTCCCTTTGGAATTCCATTCTCGATCTGTTAATATTCACGATTCCAACACTTCAATTAGAGTGATTTGGATGTCCATCTTGATTTTATCCTTCCTTCCTATTCATTCCTCCTGATTCTATCTCTTGAGATCGGTTACTCCATGTTGAAGCTGGTAGCAAGATCAGAGCGCGCAGCGGAAGTGTGGTGTCCTAGCGAGGCGACATAGAAGCTTATTGTTTTTCTCCCTGTATTTTGATTTTCTTACCATTCCCTGCCCTAATTGAATTTCGAGGACGAAATTTTTATTAAGGTGGGTAGAATGTAATATCCCTAATCTAAACTACTGTATTTTATTTTCCTAAAGTATTTATTTTGATTTACTGATTATTTTATTTAATCAGGTTAATCTATTTATCCTGTGATTATTATGGTTGAGTATGCAAATGATTTTCAGATAGTAAATGGCAAATTATTCTTCCATTATTATTTACTATTATTTCTATTAGTGTATTATTATTTCTATTGTTACTAGTGCCCAGTAATTATTATTAGTGTTCTATTATTTGTAATTAAGTATTGCGAGTTGTTATTGGTATTATTAATATTATTATTTTGATTAGGTAATGTTGCCACTAATGTTGGATTATTATTTTGTAGTGGTGTATTCCCTTCTCTTGATTTTTCCATTTATGCCTTATTCTTTGATCCTTCCCATTTACCCATTGGTGATTCCATACCCGTTTGAATTCCATAACCCATTATGCCCATTACCCTATTACTTGGTAATCCATAACCCAACACCTATTTACCTAATTGGATCCTAATCTAGTATTACCTCTCAACCTATTTGGATCAAACCCAACACTCATTACCTAGCCGGATCCTAACCCGTTGCCTAGACCGCTACACCCGCAAACCCAATAACCCAAACCCTACTATATAAATCTATCCTTAACCTAACCTAGATCTAAACCTAAACATCACCAACAAATCTCTCCCAAATTCCCCCACCACAGCACCCCCTCCACCCGGATCTCCTCTAGGCCGCCCTCTCCCTTGGCAGCGCACCAACCAGCGTAGCAGCCCCCTCCTTTCCCTGGCAACTGGGCGCAGACAACAGCAGCAAGCACAGGCGCAGCCAGCCCGGCCCTCTCTCCATGGCGCAGCACCCCAGGCGCAGCCCTTGTCCAGGGCGACCCCCAACAGTGAATCCCATCCGACGGCAATCTCCGACAGGCCCTTGACGTGCATCCAGCAGGCCATGGCAACAGCAGATCCGCAGCGACATGGCAGCCCAGATCAGCAGCATCTGCACCTCCAGCATCGAGCGAGCGCGAATTCTCCTGATTCACGCCAGGCCGTCGTCGGAGACCAGCACGGTGGCCTTCTCCAGCACCTTGGCCACCCTCCCATGCAGTCCGACAGCGAGGAACGGCACCACAGCGGCCGCGGCAGCGACTCGGCCCTTGACGCGCACAGCAGCGAACGACACCTGATGTGAGTGTATTCTCCTCCTCCTTGATTTCCTTCCTATTTATGTACATCGATTTAACTATATTTTCATGTGTACATATACATAGATTATAGTAGTGATTGTGTATGTTGATATGTGTGCAAGAGAGGTTGTACTTACATGTTTTATTGTGTGGGAGAATAGACTTTTGTATATCTCTGATTTGTGTTCTGGCAGAGGTATTAGTCGACTAATACCTGATATTAGTCGACTAACACCTCTGTTAGTCGACTACACCCAGACCCCTAGTCGACTAGGCTTCCTTCCAGGTAATATTGAACTCTCTGTTTTCCCCTGCTGGTCGACTTGATCACCTTTATAGTCGACTAGCAAATGATTAGTCGACTTACCCCTTTTGCCCTAGTCGACTAATGGTTGGAGCTGGAGCTGTGTAACTCTCTGTATCTGTATCAGTCGACTTGCCCTACCCTGTCAGTCGACTTGGCCTTGATGTAGTCGACTTGACCCACTTGATTAGTCGACTACATCTTCTCCTAGTCGACTTGTATATAGTCCCTAGTCGACTACTGTTAGCCTGTCAGCTAGGTATAGTTTGTTTGTAGATTTTGGACTTCACCCATGAGTTGTGTAATGAATATAGATGGTGTATGTGATATCGAGGGATATATTATGGATGGATATATGATGGAATGACTTAACTTATCATGTTAGAACTTAGATGCATGTTTATGATATGTTGTGATACTGAGTGTTGGGATATCGTGATGGATCTTAATATGAGGAGGAATTGTGAATACTTATGAATCGGAGTTGTATGTTTGAGTGAGAGGACTAGTACTGAATATTGTTGGTGTATGTCGGATTGGTGATTAATGTGTCGGATTACGTGATGTGTATTGATACTCGATTGATTGGAACTATTGGAATCATGATTTGGTTGTAATGACTCGGGATTGATCTAGACTTATGTTATTTACATTGAATGATGTTCAATGATTAGACATGACTTATTTAGTTGAGTAATTGAGGACATATCAGATATGACTGGATGAGTTGAGTTGTGTCTTAGATTGATCTTGATTTAGAAGTATCCAGAATCTTTATTCCTTTCATTGGAGCCTGACTGATATTGAGATGAGATGGACATTGTTGGCATTTGGGATCTGTAGATGATATTTGTTGATTTTATACCAAGAGTAGATATTCTAGACCATAAGTTATTTGAGGATGATTCCCTTACTTCGATATGATTCAGTATATGTTGACTTGATGATCTCGAGGACAATATATACTTCATGATTAGTTATTGACTATTTCAGTTATCAGAGATGACTTATTATGATAGTGATCTACATTTTTGGAGTTTGATAATAGTTATTATTTGATCTCAGTTGTTGAGGGTATGGGATTAGAACATATCGATGTTGAGGAGAGGACTAATTACAGATTCATTGATATGATAGTCACCGTTTTGGATTGCACTGATACGGACTGATACTTAGTGATTCATGAGAATTGTATTGAGACTATAAGTTGATGGATTAGTTATTGATATCTTTTTAGTATGGATGGATGAGATTATGATCAGCTTTAGTTGAGACTGTTTATTGGGCAGTAGCTAGACTGTTACTGTTATTTTATCCATGTTATTGAAGTTACTGGGAAATGATTGTTTGACCGTAACCACGGTACAGTCCTATTGTTCATCGTATACACGGTTACTGTTACTGTTCACTGTTACTGATATTGTTCACCGTGTATACGATTACTGTTGACTGTTATTGTACTGTTATTGTTACTGTCACCGTATCGTCCCATGTTTTAGATAACATGGACATTGACTGATTTAACTGAATTGAATGAATAATAAAGTAATTGAACAACTTACACCGGGTGGGGAAATTGATGGAGGAGACAGCGTCTGTATTTGGGTGGACCTAGGATACAGGTTGCGCAGCCGACTGAGGGTTCCACTGCAGGGTTCCTGGGGGATGACTGGCATCCCATCTGTACTGTTACTGTTCCACTGTTTACACAGTGAGATTACTGTTGCTGTTACTGTTACTGAGTACATAGCGGTACGGCCTGGTTCAGCGCCAGGAAACTGAGGCCGTGGTCCCGGGTATGCACGGGACCCACCTAAAGCATGGAAACGTCTCCAACCAATCAGTTTCAATAACTTAGGACTCTGGTTGACACGTGTAGTAGGCGTAGTATGGGATGCGTCTATTACAGGTGGCAATTGGTGTTCGCTGACATAATAAATGATAATAAACTGTTATAATGTATTGTGACTGACTGACTATAATCATTTGACTGTGTACATGTATACTATGATAGGAATATGATTGTAACAGTGACCAGATTTAGATACCAACCTAGTGACATGTGATAGATTACACGCCTTGACATTGATTGCTTGTTTACTGTTGTGACAGTTGTCTTCTACCTTTATTCATGTTGTTACCACGTATTTTACTGTTCAGTTATTTATCTTATTATTTAGTTTCTTTTATCTGTAGTTGCTCTTATTACGATTTATGCACATTGTTTCTTCTGCACGAGCTGTTTTCCCTTTACACACACTCATTATGGTCGCTTTCTGACGACCCTGGATTTGCACGTCCGCTATTGGACGATTGTTTCTAATGTGCAGGTGTTAGATGAGACGGTACACTAGCGAGGAGCTTGGGTCCTCTTCCTTTGATTCTGGTACTTTTGCATTTTCTATTCTTGCGACTATTCTTGATTCCTGTATATCACCTTTGACTTCTATTCAGCTGTAATTTTCTTCCCGTTATTCATTGCTATCATGTGTAGTCGTATATGTATTATTGCAGTGATCCTTGATTATTATAGTTCTGATTTATAGCTTGTTCAGGTTAATTTAGGCTTAGCGTATATACGTGGGGTGTTTTCCTCGCGTATATACGTCGCCATAACGTCTCTGTATCTTTAGGATCGGGTTGTTACACCGAATCTGATTACGATGAAGATGACGAGGATTAGAAGTTTAAAAATTGTATTTTGTTTTTTTTTAAATATATATTAATCTGTTTTCTAAGGTTAATTTTAAAATGAAGAATATATATGACTTTTTTTTAAATTAAAGCAGTCATACTTTTTTTTAAAATATATATGACTTTGATCGCAGTTGTTGGCCGAGTCTTAATAAAATACACTGCGACCTTGGTCGCAATTGCTGGTCTTTAGTATTAACAACAACACTGCGACCTTGGTCGCTATACGTGTCAATATAAAGGAAACACCTACCTAACGTATTGCGACCTATAAAATACACTGTGACTTTGGTCGCAGTTGCTGGTCTTTAGTATTAATCACAACAACACTGCGACCTTGGTCGCTATGCGTGTCAATATAAAGGAAACACCTACCTAACGTACTGCGACCTAAGTCGCAGTCATTGTACTGCGACCCTAGATTGCAGATGCTGGCCCTCTTTATCAATAACAACATATGCGTGTTAATATAAGGAAACACCTACCTAACGTACTGCGACCTAAGTCGCTGTCATTGTACTGCGACCCTAAATTGCAGATGCTGGCCCTCTTTATCAATAACAATATTGCGACCTTGGTCGCAATTAACCATGTACACTGCGACCAAGTCTCTGTCTACATTATATACACAAAAAAAATAAACTATATAGGAGAACCTAGATCTGACAAGAGAGGTAAGGAAATAGGGGGAAAAAATAATTTATAATCATAACCTAAATCATATAAGAGCGGCAAAAAGAAAGAGGGAAAAAATAATAATAAACAAGTCTGACAACGTGCGCTCCAAAAATTGCCTTTTGGGCAAAAAAATAATAAACAATAAGGAAAGTTAAAGAAAAAGTAGCTTTTCATAAGGGTATTTGGTAATTAACTTCTTCCTATAAGCGGGCCGCAAGTTAGTGAGGTGACAATTGAGCCACGTCACCGCAGGCTGAGAGAGTACTCTCAGCCCGCGGGCTGATATACATTTTTCTCATATATATATTATATATATATATATATATATATATATATATATTATATATATTATATATATATATATAAGTATGTTTGTGATATATATTTTATCTGGATTAACTTATTATGATCTGAGTATCACCATGTATAGTATACGGAATATATATACATGAAATGAATTCGGTAATAAACTAAGTCACTAAAGAAAAATATTTGATATAACCCATAAACCCTATAAAATACAATGTAGAAATTTAAGTTATAGAGTCATTAACCGAAAGAGTCAGGTCATTCTGCAAACCATAGAGATAGTTGAGTTGACTGTTTACTGTGCTATTTTATTTCTCTTCCTTATCCGCACTACCCTTTGTTAATTGAAGAAAAACATGTTTTCTCTTATTTTAAACATGTATATCATTTTCTTGATTTCTTTTTTTTACTCTCCTCACTAAGCTATTGAGCTCACTCCCCCCTACCCCCCCCCCCCCCCCCCCCCCCCAAAACCCCCCCCCCAAGATTATATTATGTTTTCAAGTTATGCTGAGGCAAAGGCCCAATTTAAGGTTTCAAGCGTTTCATTGAAAATTTTGTTTATATAGAGAAGTATTGGAGTTATAATTTTTGTGTATTTGTAAAACTTCATGTTGCATATGTTTATAATTTTATTTGATGTTATTTATAGCATGAGTTAGATTTATAAATAATTTAGTATTATGTTGTGGAAGCCGAGAGGGGTACTTCGAACCCATTATATTATGATTGTTGAGATGTTATATATGGATAAGTAAGCCGTATGAGCCGAAATATTATTATTATTATGTTGCGTGAGTGATTGTTGAGTTTGATATATCATGATTTGGATTAATAGCCCTGAAGGTTGATATTGATATATATTGTACTTGGGACAATGACAAAATACAGAGGAGATACTACCGAAATTTTGAAAAAATCAGATATGATGATGATAATCTATTGATTAATAAAGATGTTTATATTAATTGAGGATATTGAAATCTGAGACCGTTACAATTGCTATGAGTTTAACAAAACAACCGATTGGAAGATAAATAGTGCAGACACAATATTGACCTCCTTCATGTGTGATGTTCATGTGACAAATATGAGTCCTTCATGTGTGATGTTGATTGGGACATCTCGTGACTTATTTTATTTTAATTGGTATTTCTTTTGTTACTTATTTAGTTGTTTTACTTTAGTCCCACATTGATTGCGGGGGGAGTTCTCTTTAGTTGTAAGCCTATATAAGGTCAAGACTGTTGCTAAGTTATAAAGCTGATGATAGAAAATTAAAATGATTGTTTAAGCTTTTATAATCAGTGTGCTTTTGAGTGAGATGTCTTAGGGAGAGATTCCTGATTTTTCTTGCTTTACAAACTCTAAGTTGAGATTTTTTAGTGTTCGTTCTCAATTAGTTTTTTTTTTCTTGTAGTTCGTCCCCCATCAGATGCTCACGAGAATTACATGGGCGAATAGATCCCGATGTAAAGATCTAAACTTCCTCTTGAGTAATAACCGTCGCTTTGAAGCCAATTTGTCATGACAGACCGACCATTGAGAGACAAACAAGTGAAAACACAAATATAAACTGAGACCTTAAACTCAAAATTTTAAACTCATAGATAAGAGCCATTTCACATTTGTACATTTCACTTTTACTCAATTATCCAATGTGAGATTATTGAGATCATATATGACTCGACATTGCATGTAACGTGATCCCGAACTGATTGTGACTGATTGTGACATTGCCTGAACAAGAGTAGCAAGATACAAAATTTTCTCCTGCTGCTGCCTCTCAAGGTGGCGAGCACGATCAATCCCTTCAAGATGGAGGACTTCAGAACACTTATCGTACAAAAAAGTTTTCTGATAGGATTTGTGTTCACTATTCTTGGACTCTCATTCTGTCAGCTAGCATTTGTTCTCAGAACAATCACAGGTAATTGTTATGCAGCATAAAAAAGACACTGTGGAGGCTCGTGAAGCTACTGTTGTTGTTGAGGTCCAGAAAACAAAAGAGCAATTTTTTTCTACCTAAAAGACTCAATTATTTGAAACAGCACATACTCTCAATCACACCAAATTCTTTGACCCCATTGCATATATCCAACTCTCTTGCCAGTGAAAACTGCACCAAAAGCTGAAGCTGGGGTTCTTTAAAAATTATAAGAAGTAAATGAGTTGGTTAACTGCAGATTAAGGATACAATTCATCATCAATTCCCATCAAGATTACTCTTTTCGCCGACTTAAGGCTCCCAAATCTCGCATCCGCTTTTTTTTTTTTTTCCCTTTTTCCCTGAAATAAATATCAGACCATTGACAGGTATAATTCCAGCATGAACATATAACATCTGTATTTGACTTGTGAACGAATTTGTACCAGATGAACAGATGATTTGATGGTTTAGAAACAGCATTACCACAACAAACCATGAGTCAATGAAATATTTTCTTGAAGCTGCATAGCTATAAAATAAAAGAATGAACAAAGTTTTACACTAACACGAGGACAGAATAAAGATATATATCATATAGGAATTTTTTGATAAATGTCTCTGAGAGAAAGGTTACATAATTTCTAGCACCCACAAGGGTATGCAATTGTTAAGAACGTACAACTATTCTACAAAATTATGTAATATGATTTTATGCTACAAACTACAAAGTTCCAAGATAACACAATCAGAAAACGATCTATTAGTAAAAGAAAACTGTAATATTTTTTTCTATCTATATATATTTTTCTTTATAAACCCCGGCAGTTCTTCTCAGAGGGCCACCAGCGTAGTTGGAAATTTTGACTGGCTTGCAAACAGCTTCCTAGAGAAAACACATTTCAACTTTCCGAACTCAAAAAGACTGGTCCGATTCTTTGAATCTCTGATGAACTTCTTCATGCTATCATTCTCCCCTTTCAGTAAATCGATAGACAAAGAAAGCTGTCTAATGACCTCCCTCTTCTCTTCATCCTTCTGCTCCAGTTCAGCCTTGAAAGTCATATTCTCTCCTTTAAGCCTTTCTACGACACTCATTAGCTTTGTTTCGGGATTATCACGCATCTTCTCTGGTGCCTCTTTCAACTTATGCTCACCTTGTGTTTCTTCTCTTTCAGGATGAAGAACTCTCAGGTCCTCAAAGGATGAACCCCCTGATCTTTCTGCCATTTTCTTTATCATGCTTTGAATTCTTCCAGCTTCTTCAGTCAGAATGTTTGAGTTTGACAGACTGCCATCTCCTTTTCTGGAAATTCTGCCAAATTGTTCTCATCTTGCCCCTCTTTTGGTTTGCCATGAAAATCAGAATGCTCAAAACATCTAATGTCTGCCGCAGCTCTTGCCTTATCTTCAGTGCTTTCAACTTTTTCAATCATTTGCTTTATGACACAGATATAACTCTTCTTTTGACGAAATTCTTCCAACTTAGTCTCCACTTTGGTTTCTTCTGGTCCAAGATAACTAACCTCAGAGAGCTCAGAATCAATGGAATATGTGGAGAGATCAGATCTCTCTCTTTTGATGCCTACCTGGGAGATTTCTCCACCACCTACATGTTTCATATTCACTAGATCATTGCCATTCTTGTTTCTCGGCACCTCCCTCAGTTTGCTCTCAACTTGTTCTTCTTCTGATGGATCATCAACTTCAGATTCAGAATCACAAATAACTGAAGAGGAAGCAGATGATTTACCCATGAAGCTCCAATCTTTATTAAGGTATCCTCGATTTGAGAAAGAGTTTCCTGATTCCAACTTAAGCAGCTCATATCGTTCTGCTAGAGAGCGATAAGATCGGTAGAAATCCTCTATCATGTTCACAAGCTCCGGTCTCTTCCTGTAATACATCTCTGCTCGCTGAGCAAATGTGTCAGCGTCACCTTCAATTAGTTTCAGCATTCCTTGGTCTTCTCTTCTAGTGCTGGCAGATTAAAAAAGTAAAGGTTAGTTCAATAAAACGTATCCAAGTTATGAATAGAAAGATGACAAAGGGAAACCTTAAGATTATTTTCTTAATTCTCGGTTTATGTGATCGCTCGCAGAGACATTTGGTCCCGGCTGATAATAAAGAAAAGACAAACTCACTTACTAGTAATAAGAACTTTGTTCATATAGTCAACTAAAAGTATTCATAAGAAAAACAAGGACATTAAGATGAGACACAAGAAGTAAAATTTTAGCAGATTGGAAACACTTGCTAAGAAGACACCACAATTAATGGGGAAAAAAAAAAAAAAGAATTGCAGCATGAAAGAATGCAAATAAGTTTTTAAGCGAATGCTCATGTTTTGTACTGTATTTGCAAGAAATGTTGATTTCCTCCACATAATTGGAGGAAAAAACAAGAACAAACACTTCAGCAACTAAAGTTTCAACAAAAGATTATAAACTTGTCATGTCATAAAAACTTGGCCAGCTATAATTATTTAAGCATTTCAAGGACAGGAAATGAAGTTTCAGAAGCACACCCAAAAAAGGACAGAATTGTGGGAAATAAAAATGAGCAGCCTGCTCTTTCCGGTAAGGTTAACTGTATAACAGAACAGCACCTGCATATGATTACAAAAGCAGTTACAAATTATCACTATAAACTTGCTGCATCAACAAAAAGATGAACATATGGTAGATTCTCGAGTTTCATTTTAGTTATATCATTTGCTTTATTCTCCAAGATAGGACATTTCCACCACTACCAGCATTGCTGATGCTGTTTAGCTTGAGTTTATCAAAGCTGTTATCTCCAGTTCACAAAAGTGGTCCATGCCTCAGTTCTTGAATCATTCTGTTGAAAAGATTTACAGTTTATGTAAAAGATTAAACAATAAAAATGCTGAAAAGTTTAGGCAGACAAGTGTTCTCATTAGAACAAGTCAAATTTAGGACGATGAAAATTATTCCCACCTTCTGAATAAGGCACATCTACAGTAAAATTACCTAGAAAAGATTAATAAGAGTTAACATGTGATCAGCATGCTTAGCATGTACCTGCTCTGCTAATGAATGAATATAGATTATTGTACTTAAACATTATCAACTTGATAGCATAATCTCTCTCTCTCTCTCTCTCTCTCTCTCTCTCTCTCTCTCTCTCACACACACACACACACACACACACACACACACACACGATCTTTAACTTTCATCGTTCTTCTACATTTCCACATTTTTCTTAGTACATTTATTAAGCAAGATGCCAGGCAATTATCCTTAAACGTATAGCCTGTACCTGTGCTCAGTAAACAGCATGAGTCCCCTACATCCACCTTATTCTACTACTTGATTTTGTATGTCATCATTTCCCAAATATGTATGTGGTTAAGGATCCTATCAACTTCTGCCTTGGCTTACCGGAGAGCGATAAGATCGGTAGAAATCCTCTATCATGTTCACAAGCTCCTATCAACTACTTGATTTATAGACTTAAGGCAACCTCGAACTGAAACTGAAAGTGTGCCTAAATCCAAATATGAACCAGTTCTGGACTTGCTTAAAGGTTACTTGTTGATGCATATAAGAAGCATTAAAACGAAAATAGGATGTGACCATTGAGGACAGGAACAACAACAAGCTACCACCAAGCAAGTCAATACGAATTCCATAGTTGGTGGAAGTATGATCTTTTCCAAAACTAGTATGTCATAAAAAATAAATTAATTATTATAAACAAGTTATCAAGCAGCACTTGATACAGAGGTCAAAGGGAAAATTGACAAAAGGGGAACCAGGATTCAAGCACTGCAAGCAGCAAAAAAGTGCTCCTATTTCTAAAATAAAATTCTCTCCATATGCTATTATTTTATTCACCATCACGCCAACGGTGTGTTTGGTGTTGCTTAGAAGTGCTTTCACAGCTTTAAAACATAAATTGTTTTTTCACAAAACTAGATGCTTGGTAATAATGTATTTAAAAGGACTTCTTGTAATTGTATTTAGAGAAGCAAAAATTTCTAGCTTCTCGCAAAGGTAGAAGCTAAAAGCCCATCCCATGACCTCTCCTATTCTTTTTTCCTCTAGCATGATCTCTCAGGCAATCTGATCTCCAACTCAAAGCTTCAATTTCTTTTCTCTATTTTTTTTTAACGGTTATTACAGATCCTCATATAAACTTTTGCTTGCCCATTCTTATCCAAACTCCTTTAATAAATCAATTTCAAATAATACCAAAGTTAAATGGGTAAATTAGGTAACAGACTTTTGTCTAGACAATAAGCGCCTATCTCACTTTCAGTATTGGTACAATCTAATTGGTACAATCTATCTTGGAAAACAAAAAAGACCTAATACTAAAGGTTAACAATATGCTATAGTTTTATTTAAGTTCTTTTACATGACATACGGTATCTATATATTTAAACCAAAACCAATTTTATTAACTTCAGTACAATAACTGCAGGTTTGCAACATTCTTACAATAACCTAAGACAGTTCCATAGTGATCAAGAAAAATGAACCTGATAGAGTTGATTGTAGCCATTGAGAACGCTTCGAGTTGTTGTGGCTCTCAAACAACCATAAATGTGATGCTTCCTTCTGAACAGGCATTCTTACCTCCTTACCTGCATACCCATCACTATTATGAAATATTGAACTAATAATTGCATGTTAAATTGTTAATATGCTAATTTGATCCATGAAAGGTCATGTAAACCAAAATATGTCCTAGAATTTCAGTGCGCTTTCCCTACAGGCCTCCTCCTATTGGTTATGATGTTGAAGCACCTGGGTTATGAGCCAAGTTGGCTTCCAACCCAAGCCCAATTGCTCATTAAGCTCAGTTGGGTTGAAATTATCAGAAGAGGAACAAGGCTGGCTTGGACTAAAAGAATGTAATTCTAGCAACAAGTTATATGCTTGTTCTGTCGGGTTAAACTTCAACGCAAACCTAAATCTATCTACTAAAATAGGCAAACCAAACTTGCCAAACTAAAATCAACTACGATAGGATATATACACAAGATAGATGTTGTATGAACACATGTTAGCTATACACCTGCATTAAAATCCAGGTTAATCTTTCAGATTTACTTGTTATGGGGCACAGATACAGAGGCTTGGTTGGGTTTGAGATGCATCAGTTATTTCACCACCTGGAGCATCAGTTATTTCATGATATGCATGATAGATGTATGCACTGAACAAAATATTACAAGGCTATAAATTATCGAAGTATATATGTCTGTCCTTTAAATTGTATTGCCAAAATATTGCAACTTTGAGGTGTTTGTTTTGCTGCTCCATGTCTATAAAGTCCTAATCAATCCATATGGCAACCTAAAATTCACTCATAATATATCTCCCCTTTTCAAAGTGTATGCAAAAATGTTCTGCAAGGGCACACATTCTAATTACACCGCTTGTCTGCAACAAAAGCATTTGATCTCAAGGGATGACTTTTCGTAGAAGGAAAACAAATGAAACAACTCAATATCTCTCTTGTCAATTGATTATCAGTTCCATACAAAACAAGAATTCAACTAAAAAACTGTGATTGTACCCCCATTTTAATTTTAAGCTTCATCTAACCGATCCTAACATGCCTCATACCTCTCTATCTACCGAGTCGGTTCCTAAGACATTTGATCAAAGAACAGTGTATATATGAAACAAAAAGATGAATACTTTACAATTACTCCATAGAACTAGAAATTAAAGGAAACATCCATAACTCGGCATTATTAAAGAGTGAAGAAGAAATTTTACCAAAATAGTGAACACTCCATAACTTTTCGCGCAACTCTTTTTCCTTTCCGTTCTTTCTTTTTTTTTTCTCTTTCTTTCTTTCTTTCTTTTTATGTTTTTTCTTTCTTATTATTTTTGAAAATAAAAATTCCACATCTCAATGGATTTGCCCTAAGATTTCTTCTTCTTTTTCTAAACGATTTATCAAATCCTCTAGTATTTGGCGTTTGGATAAAAACTTGACCCCCAAACCCTAATTTTAGAAAAACATTATTAGAACTCTTTTTTACTTCACATGAATCACTGCTCTAAAATGGGTATAAATTGCCAGAAAGAGTATCAAATCAAACTTGTACACCTAGCTACCAAACAGACATGAGTATAGCCCCAAAAAATCTTACCCCCTAGTGAACTCTACCCATTTTCTCATTCTATTTGTTCATCATGATTCATCCCAAAAGAAAAAAAAAATCATCCTTTTAAACAAGGCACTGGAGTTTCCTATTGCATTGATCAATTAACAAAATAACCTTCATATGGGTTTCTCTCAAGAAACAAAGCATCAGGCACAAAAAACAAGCTTAAAAAACAAACCCATGAAAGGCAAAACAAAAAACCCAGAAAAAAAAATACCTGATGAAGATTATCTCCACTCCCTCTTGCTCTCAAGAAAACAGAGTGCTCTGTTCTCCTCTTCTTCTTCCTCCACGCCTCTCTCTGAATTGAAAGTTTGAGCACTCTGTGAGTAAATTAATGCTGTTATCAGTGGGTCAAGGACGTGAAGAACCCGAGGCCACTAGTTTTACTCCCCTGTCTCTCTCTCTCTTCTCTTCTCTCTCTCTCTCCGTTTGAAAGAAAGAGGAGGAATTATGTTGCTGCTTTTGTTATATATCACATTAATTAATAATTTCTGCCTCCACGGGAGAGCTTTGATTCAAACGGCTGTGTTTGACCATGGTTTAGGTAGATATTTACGGGTTTGCCACGCTGAGTCCTTGGTTTTGAATTGAATAGATCTATGCATGTTTGTCATGGGTGCATCTGAATCCAAATTATGGGGATTCTTCATTTTTTTTCCTTTTTGGCAAGCTGTAATTGGAAATTGAAGTGTTTTTGGGTAACTGTAATTGGGTTTTAATTGAAGTACTATAATTCTTGGGGGATAAATTTGGGACCCAGGTTGTTGATATTTATTAATATTTTTGTCAGGTGATAAAGACTTTTTTTTTTTATATAGAAAATTCAACGCCCCTGTTCACGTGTTTTGCGAGTGGAGAGGGACAATTTTAAATGTTGTTAGTTAGAAGTTTACCATCAGAAAAATCAGATTTCAAATTACAGTAACTAAATAAATTTAGATGTCTTTGAGGTCTGATTTAGTAGGAAAACAGGGTTGAGTTACTAGAGATTTAAGTTTGATAATTTGGAGAAGAGAAAATATTTGTTTTTTTATTCATAAAGCAATCAATAAATGGATACCAGAGAAGAGAGAGATTAGATAAGAAGCGAGTTGTAAGATAGGGTATCTAAGCGAGTAGTAATATAAGGGTATCTAACACTCTCTTTAAATTCACGGTGAATTAAACATCGAGGTTTGAATAAGACTGCACAAAACTGATGAGAGGTCTAAGCCTCGATGATTGAGATCGGGACGAAATGGTATTGTAGATAGGGCAGAGGCGGCGGCGGGTGACGTGTGCATATAGGATAAGAATGTCGACGAACAAGAACAGGGTGTCGAAAAACGAGACGAGATGCAGGAAGAATCGGCCACACAGAGCAGATGCGATGACCGATGACGTGTGCAAAATGAATAGAGGTAGAAGAGTTTACAGGAACTCAACTACCTGTATTGTGCAACAACTTGAAAGAACGGCGAGATCTGAGGCAAGAGGCAAGTAGCGATGACAAGATTTGAGATCCGAGAGGGCGAGACCCGAAACATGTGGCGATGACAAAGACGATGAGGAAAACTTTGGTGTTGCATGAGACGAAAGTGGCTCGGCTATGCAGGCGCGGCCCAACGCAGACTCGAGAACACAGAGAGAACTTCGACTAACAAAGAATTTTGAGAGGCACTGATAACATGATAACATGGAAAAGAGAAAATTTCTGTTTATTCATAAGAGATAGAGAGAATAATTAAATAAATATGGAAGCGAGTAGTAAGATAAGAGTATCTAAACGACTAGTAAAATAAAGATATCTAGCAAAGCCCAACATCCAGTTTTTGTTTAAAAAACAGAGGAAATTGAAATAAAATTTGATCTTTATCCTATAAAAACCCAAGTTACTCAGGGAAGCAATCATTAAACTCGAATTTATATAAATTTAAATATACAATATTAAACTGAAGGTAAAGAAACCATTTTATGCGCTATACATAAAAAATTATCATGTGAACATTATTTTTCTCGTACACACATCGTGAACTAATATATGAGCATCTCAGAAATTGCATTCATTTTTAAATGGTGCAATCTGAGGGGCTGTTTGATTTTGGGTGAAAATGAGGAAGTGAGAAAGTGAAGAGGTAATAATAATTTCTTTTAGAACTTGAGAATTGGTTAGTAAGTTTTTCAGTGTTTGAAATTGTTAGGAAGTATGATTTGAAAATGTTATGTCTTTTTCGGTGTTTGAATGGTAATGTGGAAGTGGAAGTGAAAAGGTTGACCACAAAGTTGACCAAATAATATTAAAATAAATATTAATTAAGAAAAATAAAAATTGGACTGTAGTTTGAATGCAAGTGAGATTTACATGAACACAAATTAACTGTTTTGAGCCACAGCTTATTACAAATGAGATTTACTTGACCACAAAATTAACTGTAACACCCTGAAAGTGGGGAAATAATTGTGTAAAAGGGAAAGAAAAATGTGTTTTCTCAGTTTTCTTTTCCGGTATTTGGTAAGATAGGGAAGTAAGCAATGATGCTTACCCATTTCTTTACTTCCGCCCACCTCCTTGAAACCAAACAGCTCCTAAAGAGCTGATTGTTTGTCCTGAAAGTACGAGCTTTTTCTATACTTCACTCTGTTGATTTGTTGTGAAAATTGAAAAAGAAAATTATCTCTTCATCTTAGTTTTTTACGCCTACAGTGAATTTCAAGTTAAAAGGTAGAAAAATACTCAAAAATTGAATTGTAGAGACTACACACTTTCCTTGTTTTTTTTTAAGGACTTAAGATGTCAGAGTGCCATGAAATTGGACATCAAGATAGGAACCCTTCACTCCGTGCTACGTTTGGAGTGTTTTAATAATGTTTCCATGCTGTCAGATGCGAATGGAATTCGGTTGAGTGGCAGAAGAGTAATTCGGATCAAATCCAGGGGCATTGAGAAAAGGAGCTCGTGAACAAATTTTACGCGCAGGGCTTTTTGACGTGAAGCCTGCAACGGTCGGGGGGTGGAGCCTCATTAGCCACGCAAGTCTCATGGATCAAATCCAGTGAACTTTTTTCGTATTTTTATTCTTCTCCTGCGCTCATTCTCTTTACAACGGCTAGTTCCCAATTCCCATCATCTCCATAATAAAGGATCTTGTTGTCTCACTATACATGTTTATGCTCTTTCTTTAAAAAAAAAATTTGGACTAGTTCAAATTTTTGTTCTTTGAACCTTGACATGGGTCAATGATATTATGTCACGTCTACACTGAATTTTATAAAATATATAAAGTCGTATTATAATTTATATATATATTTTTGTATACTGTAACTTATAAAAATATGTTATTTGAAATTACAAGTTCAAGTATTGATGAAATTTTTTTCTTATTTTTTTTCTTATTACATTTACGATCACATCGGATTTTTTATTACATTTTACGTTCACACTAGAAAAAATCTTGCGTCCGCCGCTGATTATAGTTAAACAGTTTGTGGTTATATTCCAATCTTGATTTTAGTTTTTAAGTTAAAAAAAAAAAAGATTAATAGAAGTTCAGCAAATATAGGTGGTTGATATTTTAAGTCAGTATATTATTATATGATAAAGTTTGTGAGTGTGAATGACACGAAGCTTCGCTTCTGAGGATATCCCCTTATTTGTAAGGATATGAGAGATTTTCAAACTAGAAATGAGATATTTCCATATTGTGAGCACAATATCTCGAGTTCATGGCAGGCAAAGGCTATCATGAATTGAGTTCATGATTCGCGGACTAATATCCCCTACCAATTTATGTTCATAGCGAGAAAGGAGTGTTAATGGGAATTTACTCTTTTCTACTGCTTAAAGAGAATTCTTTCCCCTTACTCGAGAGGGGTTTTTCTTTTCCAACATTATGTAGGACTAGAGATTTTTTTTACCATTAACAGGTCAATTTTTTCCACACATTACAAGGGAATTTCTTTACTATTAGTTTTACTCCAACAAGACAATATATTATTTAAAATCCATTTTACAAACCCAACTTTTTCCCGCACTCTTTGCAGTAAATCAACATATTAACAGTCTCACCAATCCACTCTGAGTACAGTTTTATCGTCCAGGTGAGAGTACTGACAAGTAAAATTATAACAACCCAAAGAAAAGAAATTACATGCAGGGGATTTTTATTTTTATTTTTTTTTTTTTTGTTGGGGGGGGGAATCCAAAACTATAATCGTCATCTTGGAACCTGCAAGCAAAGATATTCGAGCCAATTTGGACCAACAGAATTTAAGGAAATAAATCACAATCCTAAAAATGCTCTGCGCACCAATCATTTTTTTTTTTACTTGTAGC
Source organism: Agave tequilana (assembly GCA_038442645.1). NCBI lineage: Eukaryota > Viridiplantae > Streptophyta > Magnoliopsida > Asparagales > Asparagaceae > Agave > Agave tequilana. Next base: position 107,308 of record JAVJIF010017111.1, read on the forward strand.
AAAGAAGAATGCATCAGATTAAAGCCAAAACTGGCAACAAATACAATACGGAGGAAAAATGGAACAAACTCTCAAGCATCGTCCAGTGCCAAAAATGGCAAGAAATAGATCAAAATCCAATAACTCTCAAAATCCAAAAGCTTAATTTAAAAGTGTCATGAGAGTTTTAACACGATGAAACATAAACTTTTTAACTCCTAACCGACAAGTTGCCCTAATTTCAAGACTTTGCTGCAACGAGTTCCTCTATCAAATCAGCGGCATCCTGCACAGTGGCGATGCTCGATGCACTCTCTTCCTCCACACTGATGCCAAATGCCTCCTCGAGACCCATCACGATCTCAACCTACAAAAGGAAATATAAAAAAATGTAGAACAAAATGTCGAGAAAGAAGACTCTGGGGACAAAACAAGAAACAGCATGGTGCTTCAGAACTACATAATTTTCAGGATACATTTGATAATCAGATAATCACGTTATTGTACAGGTCCAGAGATATGCCAAGTACTCTTCCACAAGGAGTCACTCGTTAGGTTAAAAGATATCATACCGTGTCAAGAGAATCGGCCCCAAATCACTAAATTTTGATTCGCCAGTGACGGAAATACTCTCAGCTAGTGCAAGCTGCTTCTTCACTATGTCACAAACCTTGCTTACTGTCTCTGGCTTACCCTGTTCAACAATCAACATATCATCAGGAATATGATATTTTTTTTCTCTTTTTTTTTTTCCTTTCTTTGGAATATAGGCCATAGCATAGTGCATGCGGGATTTAAGATAGAGGTAGCTTGAAATGAGAATACAATGGAGCATTGTTTGTGTGGGTTTCAACATGAGTGGCAAAAAAATCAATTGTGCTGATTAGCAGTGACAATAACATAGCTAAAGGTGTTGCAAGGGCTGGAAGCATAACAAGAAAACATGGATTCACAATAAAGGACATAATAGTTGCTAACAAGGAATGTTCTCCACTGAGATGATGGGAAGAAAATGAAGCAACCCTCAAAACGTTGTGTTTAAAGGATCTGTCCTTGTTACTCCTGAATGTCGTGAACTTTTAAAATGAGTGATTACATCATGATATCAATAATGTATAATATTATACATCTACTCAGATCCCAGAATAGGTGTGTGCATAAATACTTGCGTCAATTACTTAAGACATCTTTCTAGTGAAAAAAATTTACTTAAGACATCAGGTAATAGTAACTAGAATGTGCAAGAATAATTATCTAACCAGTAACTATCCAGCAACTTAGAATCTAATGCTATTGTTGCTTATCACGGTAACTCAAGGATATCTAAACTGAAGTACTAATCAAATAATATATTTTGAACGAGTAATAAGAAACTATAAATAACTTAATTTTCAAAGATCAGAGCCCACAAATTTCTGCACAATCCACCAACATTAATGTAGAATATATAGCTTCAGGAAATATAAAACAGTAAGAGATGCAGGATTAGAGAACATACAGCACAGCAATTTGGAGTCGCTGCAACCTTATGGATGGAAAGCTTTTCCTTGGAGCAGAGAAAGAAACTAATTTCTGACCAGAGAAGCAACTAAGTGCCTGCAAATTATCCAATACCATGTTTTCAACTTAGTTAAAACCAAGTAATCAATTCTCTAGAACCGGGGCGTATCACATTACTACAGAAAGGGGAATTCGCGTCGGATTAAATCCCAACGCGAAAGGAAACAATGCAGGTCGTAAAACCGACACGTAACCAAGAGACGGAAAAGTCGGACATTTTGTGTCAAATTTTATCTGAAGCGAAACAGTCCTATAACCGACACGAAGGACTGGCTTTTCGCGACATTTCTATATAGAACCGATGCGAAAATGTCTATCCTTTCGTGTCGGTTATATAAAATAACCGACACGTAAAAGTTTGATTTTTTTAATAAATAATTAAAACCAATACAAAAAACTGTACATTCAATCAGTTTACACATCCAACCTGTACATTCATCAAATACACATATCCGGCATGTACATTCATCCAATATATGCAAATATATATATCCAAATACACATTCACATCCAATACGTGCAATATATATCCAAATACACATTCATATATATCCGAATACAAATTCAATACTACTTGAGTCACTTAAGAAACATGTAACACAAATGAAACATGTACCAAAATGAGAGCTAAAACAACATGCACCAAATTGAAACATGCATCAAAAGAACATGTACCAAAATGAGAGTGAAGCTAATTGTACTTGCACCAAAATATTTTCCTTGCAACTTGACATCCTTTTAGATTATATACAATAGCATTTGTACTACTCCGACGCTGAATCCCAATATATTCGTAATCTATTCGAGCCAAAAACATATATAGATATGAACTTAATAAAAGAAGAGAAAAAAATACTAAGGACAAGTATGGATATATACACTTACCGCAACGTAGATGTCTTTTATAAGCAAACCGTAGGAGAATCACACTATTACACTCAAGTTGAAGAGGTAGTGGTGTGCACAAGTGCTCTTCCTCTTGAGATCTAATTTGTATATTTTTAGGAGTTACGAAGAGATTACCTGATTGAAAAGTAGACCCAGAGGAATGTCATGTATCGGATCTGCACTGTCCCACTCCGATTCACAATTTGATTTCTCTAGGTCTGGTCCCGAGAAGAGAAGAAATTCTCCCAAAAATAATCCAGCCAATTTCGCAGACCAACACAATATATATATAATTCAAATCCAAAGCTCAACCGCATTGAAGAGAGCCGCAATGGCACAAGTTTCGAAAAACAAAAATAATCCCTAAAAAAATCTCCCAGAACAAAAAAATCAAAAAAAAATCAAATGACCTAAAAGCAAAACGTCTCAGCGGCCACAATGATAAAAGCAAGAAACAAGACAAAATTAATCAATTCTAAAATCCAAAAAAAAACTACAGCAAGTATCGACTACTCCAAAAACAAGTGCAACCCTAAGAAATAAAAAATTCAAAGAATAAGAAATTGAAAAACCTCCTACCTACCTCCCGTACAAAGAGAAGATTGTGCCTTTTATGGGCTAATAATTTACATGAAAATATTACCCCCACTTTAACATTTCCACCCTCTCAAGATATAAATCCCATAACTAATCATCAAATAATAATAGGAGTACAAATAACCACGAAAAATTATTTTTTAACCCCCGAATTTTACAAACTTGCTTTCGCTCGTACTGAACTCAAACTCCTTTGAACTGGATGCAGATTTCTTGACGTCGAGTTTCAAGTGCAGTGGACTAATTCTGGCAACGTCAAGTCCTCCATTTAGCATTAAAGCTCTTTTTAGCATACTTAAAAACTTCAGAGTATGCATTTTCTGTCTAGTCTTCTAATAAGTTTGTCTACAAAAACTACTAAAAATACCCGAGTAGCATTATTTATATACAAATAATAGCTAAATAAGAGCATAAAAATGTGATAAGATCGAGCTAATCAAATACCCTCAAACCTATCTTTTGCTAGTCCTGGAGCAAAACAAATAAAAAGAAAAACTAACCTAATATGAACTAACTCACTTTCGTAGGCATCATGGTTGTACTTAGCACGTGTAACAAACCGTTAAACCCCAAGGTTATTCCTAGAGGACGAGTGTTATCTCGTGAAGGTTTGCAATGAATATACCCACAAAATTCAAGGACGGAGATTAAGAAATAAACAAAAAAAAAAGGATAACCAAAAAATTAAGAAAAGAAAATATCTTTTTATCTATTCAAGTTAACTAGTTAGCAAGATCCTAAGTCTCCAAGAGTTCCATTTTCAAGATCAATCCCAATTCAAAAAATCAATTTGTGTATAAAATAAAGTTTAAACCTAAACTTTACACTACCTATTCTAAATCTCAGATCCTATACACCTTATGATCGTGATGTAGTTCTTAAGCTTGAGAATATTTGACTCCAACTTTCAAACTTTTTTGTAAAAATTTTTTTTTTTTGATTTTTTTAATCAACTTTTTTAATTATCTTTCGCGCAAATACGAAGGCTTTCTTAGGCCAAGACACCTAGCTAATTGATAAAATTATTTGATTTTTATGGTGCTTGTCATATTATACTTTCTCAGCTTCTCATGTAACGAGCTTTGGGTTAATGCCCCCAAACCATATGGTCTTAAAGCATTTAAGTATAGAACACTCCTACGGACTTAATTGCTCGAGCAACTGAGGCCACAAAATAAGACCTCTTAATTTTTTATTTTTTTGTTTTCAAAGTATTCTAGTTTTAATATCCCAAGTCTATGAGTTAATAGTGTAAGTTTGATTGGGTACATAATCACCAAAAAATTAGTTTAGATGATTTCTCAGTTTTTGAATTTTACTCTTTATTTTAAGACTCTTGCATCTCGATTTCACCATTAAAATCCACTCATGGATCCTCATTCACCTACAAACTAGCCAACTATTTTAAAAAAATTTATAAAACAAAATTTCCTAAACAGAAAAACAAAACAAGACTCGAGACTTAAAAAAAATTGTTTTTTCAACGAAAAAATCCTAAAAGAAAACGAAGAAAATGATCCTAAAATAAAAAGACTCCTAAAAACAAACATGAATCTCCCCCACACCTAAATTGTGACATGTCCTCATGCACGCTAAAGATACAGAGATAAAAAGAATATAACATGAAATACACACATCCAAATAAGTGCACACTATCATGATGATTAGGCAATTCAAGCATACATTAGTTAAAGATGTGAAATATAATGTGTCAGAATTAGAAATCTCAAAGTGCACCCAAAAAATCCAGTTGCCAATGCACCTAAAAGACAGTGTGTATTTGAATGCATCCTTGGATATCTTGTATCACTTATAATAACTTGGCACATGTCTTAGAGAAAAAAATACATAAAAGACTCACTAAACACTAAAAACTACATTGACTCGACTAACTAAAACGGAAAAAAGACTTACAGACTCAGAAAATAAAAAGTAGTTTACAACCGTACAACTTCACATCTTCCCTCATACCTAGATCTTTCTAGATCTATTTTCTTGAGCTCGCTTTCCATCATTCCAGTTGGTTCTCTTCAAGGGACAAATTGGAGAAGTTAATTTTTTTTCAATCTTTACTTTCATCCTCTAATTTGTTCATCACCATTCTCAATCTCCTCCTACTCTTCTTTCAACTTCTGTTCCTCACAAATTTATCATCACAAAACTCAATTGGAGTATTCTCAACATGATTGCCTATAAACTTAAGCTTATCCTCAAAAATCACCTCAAAAGTTATATCACAATTTTCTTTGGAGGTGTGTAACTAACCAAAGCATCCCTAGTCGATTTCATCCAAATACATGAGTTCATCTAGCTTTGATCAATTAGAGGTTCTTGAATTTATGTTTTTAAAAGATTGATATCATTGATTAACTCATCAAAAGTGAAGATACTCAAATCAAGTGGTTTTCTTTTAAATGGGGCTTTAGGTGTGCGCTCAATTTCCTCAACATGATTAGATGAAATCTTATGCTCCTCAACAAATATATTTTCACAAAATTCATTAAATTCTTCCTTAATTTTTTTTTATCAAGAAGCAAAAAATCATCATCTACACTTTCTCACGAAAGATTTCAACATGCTCCAAAGAAGGTGTATGTGTAACCAAATCATCTCAGAACAATTCATCTAGACACATTGTTTCATCATCAAAATAACACTTTTTATGCACTTGTACATGTTCCTCAACCTGCTTCTCATCTTCAAAGTCTTCATCTTGATTCCAATGAACTAATGGAAAGGACCCGAAGGGCATATCAATGGAATGAGTAGACATATCAATATGATCAATGTTTACTCTTTGGGTCTCACAATTTGGACTTTGTTCACTTCGTGAAAATTCATGTGCTCTTCAATTGAAGTGGTTTGAATCAGTGTTGGCTCAAGAACAAATTGAATCATAAAGCGTCTCTCTTTTCTTTCTCTCACTAATCATAGTGGCGATTTGATCATCTATATAGTCTAAAGTTTGAGAACTAAATTTTTCAAAGGAAGCTAGTCGAGAGACTAGTTGATTTTCAGCTTCTTTTAAAGCTTCTACTAAACGGTTCTCAACTGTTGTTTGAGTGTCCTCTTGATCATTATTGAACTCAAAATGTGGAAGTGATGGATCAATGGAAAACCAATTGAATGAGAATATGTATATGATTGATCCTATGAGAAATTCGAATAATTTCAACACTCTGAATTGAAATTTGATGGCACGTAGGTCCTTGAAAAATAGAGTTGAATTGATTTTGATCTAGTTCTAATGAATACCTTATCATAGGACACTCATAAGAAAGATGGTTGGGATTTTGACAATGATAACAACTCATTTAATGATGTGAACAAAATACGGAATTTGTAGGATGGATGTAATCATTAAAGCTCGAAAGTGAGTTTGATGAATGAAAAGGAGGGTATGACCTATAATACGGATCGTGAAAAAATAATCCATGAAAAAAAGTGGAAAGGGAAGGGATTTTTATTCTTATTTTTTTTCTTATTTTGATTTTTTGTTTTTTCAATCGATAAAAGTTTAAAACTAAAGATAGAACACTGTCCCCGGCAACGACGTCAAAAACTTGATGAAAGATTTTCACTCACTATTCTAAATAGCCGTAAGTGCACGGTTGATCGGTTGTAGCACTTGAGGTTCGATTCTTAAGGACAGATGATTCTTATGATCCTAACATTATTTAGGCGAATTGATTGAAAAAAGTTGAGAATTGATTTAATTGAATCTATGTATCAATCAAGAGAAAGTCAAGCACCTAAGTTCAAATCTCATAAACTAATTCTCAAGCAGTAAATATCAATCTCTCGTTTTTACCAATTTACTTTAACTCATCAAATTACCATATCTAAAAGAAACTAAATTTCAAACATTAGATCTAAGCACAAATCATTACAACCACATTCGTATTCCATCAAAGATAAATTCAAACGCAATAATCTAAATAAAATTGACGAAATAGTAATAAAAATCTAAGCATGGAATAGAAGTTCTACGTACATGACACGTCAAACATCTAACTAATAATAGACCTAATTATCGATTAGATCTGAATAATTCGATGTGAACTTTTTAGCCCTAAACGAGAAATCAAATTATTTGCCTGATTTTAGTCTAAGTTAATCTCCGCCAGGTACTTGCAGGAAATTTAGTTACTCATGATTCTACAATTGCAGCAAGTTTTGAAAAGCAGACCCAGAGGAATGTCTTGTATCAGATCTGCACTGTCCCACTCCGCGGTCGCAGCCTGGTTTCTCTAGCTCTGGACCCAAAAAGAAAAGAAATTCTCCCAAAAATAATCCAGCCAACACAATATATGTAATTCAAATCCAAAGCCTCCCTCAACCACAATGAAGAGAGCCAAAATGGCACAAGTTTCGAAAAACAAAAATAATCCCTAAAAAATCTCCCGACGCACTAGAAACTCAAAAAAAATCCAAAGCCCTAAAAGCAAAACCTCTCAGCAGCCACAATGATAAAAGCACGAAAACGGAGACAAAATTAATCAATTCTAAAATCCAAAAAAGCTACAAGTCTCGGCTACTCCAAAAAGCAAGTGCAACCCTAAGAAATAAAAAATTCAAAGAAAAATAAGACATCACACAGTCAGATTGTGAGCCTAATCGTTGTTCAGAAGATCCTTCACCATAATCCAACCACCAAATTCATTGTATTATCAACAAAGATCAAGCAAAAAACTTGGAAGGAGAAAACGCCTTCCACCATAATACAGACCCCTAAACCAAGATTTCCTGCAAATCAGAGGTAAATCATAATCAAACTGGAAAACGATCAGATCAATGAAACTTATCAACAGATCGCCGTTAGATGAGTTCAGATCATGCGAGTAAACTACATACAAACTAAACAACAAAACTAAAACTTAGATGGGAAATCAACGAACAATAATATCAGCAGATCAAGAGCGAAAATATCAGCAGATCAAGAGCGATCAAACTAAAGAGAGGAGATCGATACCTTGCTCTGCATCGCGAAGCGAGGCCCGGCCGTGATCTTGATCGCCGATCCTGTGATGGACGCCATCAATGGAGTCGACGAAAGCTCGCTGTTTCAGAGAGAGAAAGAGATGGAGAGAGATCTAAGAGCGAGCGACGAGCAGAGAAACGAGCGAGAGAGGAGAGAGAGAATTTGAAGTGTTCCGGAAGAGGGGGGCGCTTTGAGAGTATCGGACGAATGGCGACAGGACGCAGTGATTGGCACGTGATTTGTCGAGTGACGACGCTGCCCTCTCGTTTTGTGGGAACCACGAGAAAGGGCTTGTGAACTTTTTCGGCATTGTGGTTGAGTGAGTAAACACTGCCGTTTAAGGCCTGTTTGATTGTCATAATTAACCGTAATTCGTAAATCGTGATTGATAAAGTTTTACAGTTATAAATGAGTTACATGCATGTAAGTTTTTACAGTATTTATTTAGTAATATAAAGTTATAAATAGAAAATTTTATTATATTTTACAGTATTTGGTTGTCGTAATGTGTAAGTCATAAGTGGTAAGTTGATCACAAAATTAACTATTTGGTGATTTAAAAAATTTAAATCTTGTAAATAAATACTAAAGATACTAAATATTAAAAAAAAATTTATTAATATAAAAAAATACAAATTTGCATGACCCTAAAATTAACTGTAAGTGAATTGGAAGTGAGTGGTAATTGGGTTGCAAGTGAGTGGTAGTTGGGTTGCGTAACTCTTTACGAATTACGGTCCAAACAAATACCGTAGTTGTAACTGGGTTGTAAGTCATTTACGAATTACGGCCTTTTACTACTTTTTATGAGAAACAAACAACCCTTGTTGCCCTTTGGGGTATCGAAGAGGTCCACAAGAGATGAACGGTTGGACAAGGCACACGCTAGCGACCGAAATTGAAGGGAAAAATCAGTTTTTCTACTTCTACCAATTTATTTGGCACAAACGAATGCCCCACTCCCACCAACCCACTATGGTCTTTGTGTTGGAAGGAGGGGGCCGAATAGGTCCCTAAAATGAAAGCCCTAAAGGCTGGTGAGACCCGACCCGAACAAGGTTAGTTTTTGTTCTTGGGCCAATTGTTGCTCTTGAATGTTTATCTCTATCAATTGGTAAAATTCATAAAAGTACCATGAATTTTCAGCATTTTTAAAAGAAAAATATCACGAATTTTGAAAACTGTAAGAATACCACAAACTTTCACTACAGTTTTCTTAAAAATACCCTCTGTTAGCTCTCATTTAACAAAGCCATCATGTGTATGTCACGTGATAATTTAATGATCACCCTTTCATTAAAAAAAGGGGAAAGTAGAAAAAATCACCCCCACCCAACGACCCTTACATCTCCCCTTTCCCCTGCCTCCTCCCACCCTCCGCCTCACCCCGTTCCCCCAATCGTTATTGCCTCTGCCCCCTCTGCCACCTCCACCTCACCTGTCGCCCCCACCATCTCCACCTTCACTCTCCCCGAGCCCCCTCCACCTTCCCATTGCCAACCCACCCCGCCCCCCTCTGTCTCCTCCCTCTCCTTCCCCACCTCATCCTTCTTCCCCAGCTTTCTCGTCCCCCCTCCACGCCTTCTTCTATCTCCTCCCTCTTTCTCCCTTGCCTCCACCCTCCTCCTCCCCCTTCACCTCCCCCTGCAGCTCCCCAGCTTTCCCCTACCCCTTCCCCTCCGTCTCCCACCTCTGTCCCCTCCACTTTCAACCTCCTCCTTTATCCTACCCCTTCGCCTCTCCACCTTTTCCCTCCTCTCTTCCTCTTCGCCCTTACCTTCTCCCTCCACCTCCTCGTCTTTCCAACCCTCGCTGCTTTCTGAATTTTTTACTATTTTTTATGTTGTATTGCATGAATGGCAATTTCATTTTTTTTTCTTTTCGTCGATAAGGACTGTGTAGTAATTTTTTGCACTTTCAAAAGTTAATGATATTTTCTTGCATTTTTTTTCAAAGCCTATAGTATATTTTTTAAATGCTAAAATTTCATGATGTTTTTATGAATTTTATCCAGTCTCCACTTATATCTATAAGTATAACCATAACTTTTTAACTAGAACGATAATTTGTTAGTGACTCAAGTTCATGTCACATCCAAAAAAATCTAGCCATTCATTCAAATCTTCAACCAAGCTTAAAATCTAGCCATACATGTGTATGCAAAATATGCACATTGGGTTTGGTTCGGACTCGGCCATCGATTGGTTCTATCCATAAAAGGAGATCTAAGGCTCGAGGCCCACCTTGGGCCGATCTTACTGAATTTCACCTTTCTAGGTATGTTCTCACCAGATCCACAAACCCACCTGATAAGAAGAGAGTGTCTCCAAGGAGACTCTACCTAAGGAGATTCAACTATCATAGAACTATAATGATAGGTAATTTAATCACTCCCTCCATAAAGTTCACATTTATTCATTAAACTTGACAGGTGGCAATTAGTTTCAACTTATAGGATGTGTCCCTTTAGATTTGCAATGATTATAAAGGATGTCATAAATGTATTTACTTTCTTTTTATTAACTATCTATCATCACTTTCCAGTCTTATACAATGACTATCACATAATTTATGATGAATTGGAATAGAACTTATAATCCTTCTCATACAGATGACATTGAGTGTTTTAATACTTCATGTAACACTTTTAACTTTGTGCTCGATTGTTTTCTTATTAAAGAAACAGGTACTCTAATCATGATAAATTCCAATCCTGACATCA